>JAOEHY010035537.1:0-49531 GCA_025447955.1 Psilopsiagon aurifrons | reverse complement strand
AGACCTCATAGCAGCCTTCCAATATCTGAAGGGGGCCTATAGGGATGCTGGGGAGGGACTCTTCATTAGGAACTGTAATGGTAGGACAAGGGATAATAGGTTCAAACTTAAACAGGGGAAGTTTAGGTTAGATACAAGGAAGAAGTTCTTTGCTGTGAGGGTGGTGAGGCACTGGAATGGATTGCCCTGGGAAGTTGTGAATGCTCTATTTCTGGAGATGTTCAAGGCTGGGCTAGGCAGAGCCTTAGGTAACATGGTTTAGTGGGAGGTGTCCCTGCCTATGGCAGGGGGGTTGGAACTAGATGATCTTAAGGTCCTTTTCAACCCTAACTATTCTGTGATTCTGTGATTCCTGGTGAGGGTAGGAAAGATACAGGAAGTAATTCTCTTACGATTTCTTATTTGTAGCTTGGTTTTCTACTGTAGAAGTCGTTCTGATGTTTCTTGATAAGAAGTTTTATGGTTCTGAGTAAGTAAATATGCTTATAATTACCACTGTTCTCATACAGTCTCTGAGTTTTACCTGTGAGCAAAAAGATCCCGCATATACCTACAGGGATGAGGCTAACCTGACTGAAGCCCTACCTGAAAGGTGTCAGAAAGTCAGCCCTGTCCCAGGCACTGTCTGTCTCTGCCTAACTTACTGTTCCTTGGCATTAGAATATTCTTACAACATATAGCTGTCTTATTCTGCTACGAGTGCCACATTGCCTCTCACCATTACCTGTTGGAGGAAAGCCAACCAAAACTGCACAATGTCTCATGCACAGTTTACCTTTTCTGTGGTATAGTGGAAGCTTTTTAAATCAGTTCACGTCAGAGTTTAGCTGTGTTTAGCTTCCTGAAGTCTGTATTTCACTGGGGAGGAGGAGCTCTCATTGTGCTGCCATGATGATGGCTGTTTGTCAAGGAAAATATATGCAGAAAGTGGTGCCAAAGATCTACCTTGTAATTAGGGTGGGAAAGTAAAACCAATGTAAGAGCAATCTGGTGGGATTTTACTGTTATTAGACAGGCGGACAAATGAGTAGATAGTTCCTGCTTGTTTTCCTACCCCCACAAAAGAAAAGTTCTCATCAGTGTTATCAGCTTAGCCTCAAAATTACTTTCCTCCCCATTATTGCTTATAAACAAACCTTTATCACAGATAGCTAGCCTGCTGAATTAAGATGCTGTATTAAACAGTATATTGCTTCTGTCAGGGCCGATCGGCTGTTTGTGCAGATAATAATGCCAACTGCAACAACAACAATCAGCTAGTGTAAATTAACTTAACTGTGTGAAATAATGCCTCCTATATCAGATTAGCTTGCTGAATGACTTTATCCTTAAATTAAAGCTTGCTGGGGCGTAATAGTAAATCATTTAAATGGTGCTGGGCTTTTCAGGTAATGTCTTCATATATTACTGTAATTCCAATTCGCCAAGGCATGCAGATGGCTGTAGTCTCCAGCTCCTTGTCTCCAAAGCCTCTCCCTCGCTGCCATTTTGTAATTACAGCGCAGGCATGTTCCTGCTGCTCCTAGATTTCCCAGGGTGCACCAGCAGTCAAGGCAATGTATTTTAAAATTATTATTCTTGTGTGGCCCTCATAACATAAATGTAAATCTTTTATGCTAACACTGTCAGGGGTTTAGCACTAGGACTCCAAGGTGCTCTGATGTAGAAATCACCAGCAATCCATCAACCAAATATCATTTGGGATCCAGCAAATGCCTTGCATTTTGGGAGGACTGTAAGCAGGGCATTATTGTAAGGTTAGAGAGTGATTTTGTTACTAGGTGCTTGGAAGCCTTGAAGGTGTTCTTTATTTATTTATACTGCCATTGTACATGGGTGTTTAAGTAAGAAATTCTGCCCCAGTTCATGCCCAGTGTATGACTTGATGGAAGTTTACTGTACTTAATATGCTGAAGATAACATCTGAGCGAATAACAGCCTCCAAATTAAAAGCCTTAAAATATATCAACAAGACCAGACTAAGATAGATAGCTGTTATAAAAGCAATATAGAGAAAGAAATTCTCCTGGGTCTGTGCTGTGAGAAAGAATGGGATTATTTAGTCCTTCATACTCACGTGCAAAGGTTCAGTGATTGCTTGGTATTAAAAATTCAGGTTTTATTGCGTACTGTTTCATAATTTTTTAAATTTGCATTTTATAAAAGGGCAACAAACTCAAATGGTTTGAGAAAGCCTCGTGATTGCTGTTAACTCTATGTGCAAAATTCCTTGCCACTGAATGCTGCCTGTGTTAGAGCTCTTCTCAGCTAAAGGCAGCGTCACCAAATGCTGCTTCCTGACCAAGTGCTTCCGGAGGACTGTAACGAGACAAATGGCAGTGAAGATGCACCCATACATTTATGCAGTTCAGAGTAGAATGAAATTGATGTAAGACCTTTAAGGTAAATAGCTGAGAGCAGCGTAATGTCTGTGCAGCTACTGGGCTGCTTATGCTGGGCCAGTGTTAATTCAGGTGAACACTTCACTACTCTGCACTTGTAATTTTCACTGACAACTTGAGCTGCCCATGTGTCCCTGGCTGGGTGACATACCCCTGCATTTTCAGAACAGAGTTTTGACACCCCTGTTTCCTGTGTCTGTTTGCGGCAGGGCTCAAGAGAAGAATCTGCTCACAGAAAACCTGCGGGTCACTGGCAGACACAGTCACTGCTGGAGAAAGAGGCTGAGCTGCATAGTTCTGAGGGTTTCATGCAGCATTGTGCGTAAATCAGTCCAAGATTTTTCCAATAGTTAGCCTTGGTTGGGTCTGTGTACAAGTGAAGATTTAAGAGCATCACTTCTCTTGCAGGGAGCAATAAAATTCAGCTGTTTCCATTTCTTCCACCTGAGCACTTCTGAACCTGTGCACTCTGCTTTGCTTCTCCCATGGTAGTTGTAACCCCCTTGCAAATTGCAGGTCAAAGCACATTAGTCTCTTTACACAATGCACAGGTAGAGAAAACAGTCTTGACATTTGTAAGCAATTGTGGCACATTGTAGCTCTGCAATTCCCAGGAAAGAACAGAAAAGTGCTAGGTCAACTGCCTCTTGTCTTTTGGCTTCTCTTCAAAATTTGCACCTCTTGTCTTTTGGAAACCATCCAGACCTACTTTGAATAACATAGAGCAGAGTACTTGAGGACTGGGCACAGACACTGCCGCAAAGTGGCGTTCCCTCCAGTTTTATGTGATGCTGTATGTGCTGTTGGAACCTCATGACCAGATCATTCCTCTCCCAGACAGACAGTCATGACAGCAGATTCTTTAGAAGGTCCTGCTGAGCCCGGTCTATTTGTCTTTTTGTGCCAGAACATATTAGGCTTGTAGCTGGATGAAGCAGTGGGCTGCGCAAACTAGCTGATGTATTTAAAAACAGAGATGAGCAATCAGATCTTCTCAGCATGTACCTCCATCAAAAAATTATCTCTCTTATCAAAAAAATTCAGATTGGGACAACATCTTTTTCTTGCAGGCTACAAGTAGTAGTAGAAGTCTCTGCTACAAATGAGAACACTACTGAGTCTGGCATTTGGAGGATATGGGAAGTTAACTATAACAATGTAAACCTGCTAAAAGCTTGTTAAACTGAAGAGCAGAGATATGGCACAAGGAAAATATCAGAAGTCTCACCACTCCTTGCTATGCTGCATATCATGATAGCCGTTCCTGTTTTCCATTTTGCTTCGTCCCTGTCCAGTAGTGGCTTCATGTCAGTGTTTGTTTAACATGAATATTGACTTCTTCCTCTGGATATGTCAACACCTCTGTCTTTTCTCTTCTGGAGATGGGCAACATAACAATACTATGTTACTCTGATTCTACTTTCTGGGATTTTTACGGAAAGTGTGTTAACTACTGGCATTATTGAGGTATTGATGGTACTGATATCTGATCCCACACTGTTTCGGTGGAACAGGGCAAAGTAATGCTTTTCACACAGCACCATAGCTTCAGTAATAGGAAGGGTGAAGTCTGAAGTGAGCTGAACTGTCCCTTCAACTTGGCCTAATGCAACTTCTTTCGTCTGGCAAAAACATAGAGGAGAAGAGAGTGGCTCTGCACTTGCGGTCTCTGGGTCATGAAGGATAAGAGTAACAGAGTTTCCACAGAAGAAGCCTTTCCTATAGAGAAGGGAGAACAGCAAAGCAGGTATGTTGGTATCATTGATGCACCATTGATGAAAGGCTCACTTGTGTCCCGATGGATGCAGCTCTGTCCTGCATGGGCAGCCTCAGCCATGCAGCACCGGCCACCAACTCCCCCTACACTGGACTTTCACACCAGAACTACACTGTTCCTGCTGAAGATACTCTCCAGATGAAAGAATCAAGAATTTGGTTTTAGAAAGCAATATCCTGCATTAAATTAAAATGGCAATATTGAGCTGACCCTATATCAATCTCTCTGTCATGGGCAATCTAGAGACCAAGTCGAATGAACTTGGTCTGAAACCCTGCACATGAGTCATCAAAAGTGACATGCTAGTGTCATATATGCCAGGAGGCAGTGAGGTTAATTTGCATGATGTTTCTTGCAACACTATAGCCAAGCTGAATATCAGACAGTGCTGAGCTGTACTCTTAAATATGCTGTTCCCATACAGCCACTGACTTTGATGGCTGGGAAGCAACTCGTTCATGGTTACCTTTCTGCAAGAAATACTGGCAGATAGTGGTATCTTTCAGTATATGTTGAATGAGAACATACTTCAGCTGCCACTAGCTGTTCCTGAGTAAATTGAAAGAGGAAAACTTGTATGTTTTAACTGAGAATAGATTAATATGTAATGCAGCAAAAGAGCAATAAAACCTCCTGATGTATTGCCAATGATAGATGCAAATAAGTGCACAACAGTAGTAAAGATCAAGAACACATGCACTAAAAAATGTGACATAACATTTGTGATATGCTGCCTGATAGAATCATGGCAATGAGAAGAAAATGGTTACACTGTCATTTTTAACTGGTGTTTGAAGCCAACAGTCTTCCTGGGGAGAATAATGGAAGACTGAGGATTGCTGCCTCAAAAACGAGTTCAGAAATTCTTGCTTCAGAATCACTACTCAAGAGAGATCATTGAATATTAGCATCTGCTTTTCTTCTTTCATCAGCTCTAGCAGGGTACATTGTATGATCACTGTAATTTAACCATAGCTAATTAGAGCTGGGAAAATGGGAGTTTTGCCGTTGTTTTCAGTGGAGCCAGGATTTCTCCCAACCTGTTTTTCTGCAGAGATCTAATATTCCCTCAGTGGGCTTGAGATTTTGATAATGATAATGACATAGCTGTATTATATCTCTGGGGGAGGAAGACTGCTAATTGTCAACCACGACAAAAGTATGATTACCCTTTAATTGTGTTCTTATAAAAAGGCATTATATGTATTTCCTGTTAATAGCCTAAGCACAAGAACTTTGCTCTGAAATATGTAAGTTTCTTGTGTTGGAAGACCATATTAAAGCAATTAACTTGGGATAAATTTTTTTGTTATAGCACAAAGAACCACCTAAGGCTTAGTCTTCACAAGGGTTGTACCCATTATTTTGGTAAAAGTGGTGCTGTAGGTATTCATCATAATCCAATGGGTCCACAGATGCTTTTCAGACCTTGATATTTTCATAGTTCTGATGTTGGAGCAGTTTCTGCCATATAGTGTGAGCTTATTGACTGACAGGGATCTGAGTTGGCTGTAGAATGTTATCCTGATAGGACTTTTTAATATTATCAAAAGCCACATAAACTTTTCAATCTAGCTTGGGACATAAAAGTAAAGTCAGGTTTAGATTTTTTCCCAAGCTGCTTTTCAGACAGCTTCCATGTAATAATGAAAATGTTACATTCATAGGCCTATTTCATTCAGGTAGGTTTTTCATCAGATGTTGCATTTTACACCTCTCCTCCTATGCCAAGTGCAAACATCTGTTGTAGAGTCCACAGCACTTCCTTTTGTGTCATGTTTGCCATTCCCAGCCTTGCCGTCATCTCATCTGGGGTACTTCAATCCTCTGTGGTCACTATTCTCTCTCGGAAGTCGATAGCTAATGCCAACATGCCCATGCAAATTTCCTAGTGCTCCTATTTCAAATTGAGGTTGTTGCAAACTGCACTAAAATCCAATAACAAAAGTTGTAACATCCCTGTCTTTGAAGTTAGAAAGAATTCTGTATATCTTTCCTTTTGAAATCTAGATGTAGGAACTTGTTGTCTGTTTCTTTATAATCCTTACCGTATATGTAATGGAAACTTGTTCTCCATTCTGTGTCTGATTTTTTTTTTTTTTTAAATATAGAAGTTTCAGTATGTCAAGTAAAATCTCCTTACTTTCAGCTACTTAGGCTGGCAGAGCATGATACAGCTGTGATAATAATTATTAATATGATCTATAAGAAAAGTTAGAGTCCTTGAAGAATAATAGAAGGCTAAAAATGTAATTTCTTGAAAAGTTTTGTTAAGTGGGAATTATGATAAAGGAAAGCTCCAGTACTGAAAATGAGCCTTCTCTCCTTGAATTTGCAAGGATATGGGCAAAGGAAATGCTAATACCAATCTTCAGTCAAATATCATAGTAGGCTTTGTTTATACCCGAAAGATTGTTTGTTTTGAATTGAAGCAAGGTGCACTGAAGAACAGTCCCTGCTGATTTTTCAGCGTGGGCTGACTGATCTTGCATCTTTCCCTGTTAATGGATATTGTACTGTACTGATGCAAGTGAAGGTAATCCAGGGCTTCAGGAGGGTAGAGGGAAGAAGAGCCTGCAGCTCCATGTGCATGTATTGTTTCACATTTTTCTGATGATGATTTACCATCCTCCTTACTGCTGTAACATGAACAAAACTGGAAAAAAAGCAAGTGAGGAGAGAATCCTGTTGAAGTGTGCGTGTGATTTATTTACACCACTGATTGCTAAGGAAATAGATGGAGCAATTAATGGAAAAGCACCTGCTCTCGCGTATTCGTATGTTCTTAGTGAGCCATCAGAATCCTAAAAAGATTTTATTATCATTAGCTAATTGAAACTGAGTTCAAAATAAGAAATAATGGCTATCATTTTTTCCAGCACTAAACCTTGGATTTGCTGCCCAGTCATTGTTTCTAATTGTAGCCTCATCTGCTGATTACATTTACCTCTTTTTCATAAAATCTGCTGGAAACACTTTTGTATATAGTGTTAATGAAGAGTATATCAATTTGAAGTTACAGGAAGCTGATTTTCCTAGTAACAGAGATCGCATCCATTCATTTTATTTATGAAAAATTAGACTAATTTTGGCCTTTTAACACACACACGTTCTCTTCCACCTCCCTCCTCATAAATAGCGTTTTGTATCTACTCCAGTGGGGCCAGATTTTCACCTTTACAATTTATGCAGATAAAAAAAAAATACTATAATAAAGGAACAAGGCTTTTTTTGTTTAGATCTGCTGTGGGGACATCTGCCTGTAAATGCTGCTGCTGCATACATGAGTTCCTACTAAACTAGGTAGAGATTTTTTAGATGGCAGGAGTCACTGTTCTTAATGACCAGCTTCAAACATCAATCAAAACTCTGGCATTTTGTAAGGTTGATGTGCAGCCCTTTTTCTTAGCCTCCAACACCATCTTTCTTTCTGAGACTTGGTGATATTTTATGAAATCTATCATATAACCTCAGCTGCTCCGGACATTTTCTTCTAGGTCTGGAATGCAAGAGTCAGCAGCACACTACTATCAATTGCGCTAAAAGATACTGACAAGTCATGTATTACGAGATTTGACCTCTAGCCATGGTGTAAGAAGCCTGTGCAATGTGCCTTGAATTTCTGACCCTGAAAAACAAATAAAGAACAAAGAAAGTGTTTCTTCAGCTTCACTTCTTACAGGAATGAGCAGGGAGTAAGTGCCTTCTGGTTTATTGTGGGCACTGTTGGAACTTTCTTTTTCTCTAAAGTCTAAAAAAGTATGTGCCCAGACTGTGAAGCAGCAGGGCAGACTGAATAGCAGAACATGAAAAACATGAGGAATCTCTGTATTCATTTCTAAATCTACATGAATATTTGGGTAATTTCAAGATGAGAAAGAAATAGTTCTTGCTTCAACTTAATGTTAATCTTGTGACAATGACTGTGTTACAAAAAGGGTTTAGTGACCAATGTTAAGATAAAAAAAAATTAGCCTATATATGGGGCAGTCTCTCACAGACAGTATATGCTGAGAAAGTATACACTGAGAAAGCCTGGACTTGCCATGGTCTGCTTGGAATACTGGATTTGAAACCCTCCCAAACCAGCACATACCATAATTGGAAAAAATCAGAGGTGTAACTGTTGCTATGTAGAATGGATTATGTCATGTGAGGGATGGTTCTGATGATAGTTTTAACATCAATGAATCTTTGATGTTAACGACATGCTTATCTGGCCACACATTTTCCTTCAGAAAGAGAATGAGGGGACACTTAGTACAGACTCTGACTTGTACTTCATAGGCAGAAAGTTTAGGCCCTGGTGACTTTGCAGAGTGTTTTGTTGTTTTGTTTTTTTTTTAAAATGCTGTTGCAAAGAGGGGTTACAGAGGCTTTTTCCTGTGGTTTGCCTTTCTTGGCAGGAAGATAGTCTGGATAAATTGCGAAGTATGTAAATGAGGTCTTGGAGCCAGTTTTGGGTGCAGTCCTGTGTGTTATGTAAAATGAAATGGAAAGGATTCTGGCCCTCATTTAACATTATTGTATGATGAGAATGGGAATCTTTATTAAGCAATTGTTAGAAGCACATATTAATCTTATACAGCTCAGGTTGCAAAAAGAGTTATGGTGCACTAAAACCTTTAACAGATCTTTAAGTAAAGAAGGCTAGACTACAGAGGAAGGAGAAAGGCTTGGGGATTCTTCAAAAAAAATGTGGTGAAGAATAATTGGACTTGGTTGCAATTCATCTATGCGAGATGTAGGACAATGTCAGATGCTTATTTGTGCAGCTTATGTGATCCATATTCAGTACCTTAATGTATTATTGTGCAAAAGAGTTAAAGGTCTCCCTTTCCATCTCTTCCAAAATGCATCCTGTGCTAACATGGAGACAGGGCATTCTCTTTTACCAGTGTACTTCTGATATTAGTTCAGGTTGTTGCTCAAACATGGCTTTTATATTCTCAGAGGTGATCAGAAAGCAAATGCCAACATGGGAGGCAGTTAAGTTTTTAAGTTTTTTGTGTGTTCCATGCGAGCGAGGCTTCAAACTGATCACTGTGGGGAAATGTAAGTGCTCCTGTAGCAGTCACCTCTCATTCTTTTTTTGCTGAGATTTCCCATCATGTGAAACAAAATTCAATGACGGTGATAACTAAACTGAAGAGATAGAACAGACTTAGTGGGGGAAAGTACTGTATTTCCTTACCTTTACTGCTTCAGGAAAGTGTTTTTATAATCTCTTTATATAAAACCTCACAGTAAGATATGGCTTCTTAGTGTAGTAGGTAAACAGCCTGCCTTTTAGTCATGCACATCTTTAAAAATATGATGCCTCATCTTACAAAAACAGTTGAAGATTTTTCAAAAAAAAAAAAAAATCCATATCTTGTCCATAAATAAGAATGTTATATGATCAGTACTTCCTATGTTATGCACATCCCTGGATGTAATGTCCTTCTTGGTGAATTTTTGTTAAGAAACAACATACAATTTTTATTGAGATCAATAAGAGATTAAGGTGACAAAGTGATTTATCAGCTATACTGAATGCTCATTTTTCCCCAACAACACCAACAACCAACCAAGAAAAGAGAGGATGCCATGAACTGTTTTGTACTTAGCTTTGTTTTTACCTTGGGTCCTTGAAAAACTGGGAAAACAGAGCCTTGCCATCCATCAAGTCTTAAAATAGTGCTTAAAATGAGTAACTGCTGCTCTGGCCCTCAGATTACAACATATGGAGGAACTTATTATATGACCCACTACACACCAAAGTCCATGGAAATGCTCCTGTTAACTTCAATGAACATAACTCCAGTAGTGCATAATGAAAGCAGGAGTGAAACCAATTTATCAGTGCATGAGAGATGATGTTCACCATCAAGTCTTCCTTTCGATTACTGCAAGGCTGCAAAGACAGTTTGCTTCCTTGATGTATGATTTGATGTGCCTCTGAAGAAAACTTTATTTAAAAGCTCTCAAAGAGCTGGATTAAATGTCCCTGGAAAAAGATCCCCCAAATGTACTTTTTCCCTTAGGATTGACATCTCATATTGGTTTCCCCTTGTGTGTGAATTTAGGTTGGGTCTGTAATGAAGCAGTATTGAAGTCGTCATTTCTGACTCCTGCAGCTCCTCCCCTGTGCTGGCAGGATTGCTTTCAGTGGCAGATACCGCATGAATCAGGGTGTCAGAAATGAAGCAGGGTTTGCTGTGTTGTTGCTGAGTATTCCAGATGAGCTATCACCATGGGGGCTCTGAGATGCTCAGGACACCGCAGGAGAAGCTTCAGAGGCACTCAAAATTGGTACAGCCTGACTCTCACTGCAGAAGATTTTTGCACTGTCTATTAATTAAGTGGCAAATATCTAAATCTTCTTCTGTCTAGTCTGGGAAGGAAAATACTAGAGGAATTGGCTTGTACCCTCAGCAAAGTTGTTCACACTTTTCTTCAGCTTATGGTCTGACCAAACATCCAACTTGGAAAGAATGCCAGGATGAATATAGCTGTCTTATAGTTCTGCAAATTGACATTGACTTGAAAATATGTTTTGCATATATGCCAACATATAGTGTGCTTTAAATGTATGAACTGTAATTAAATGCAAATTTGATTTATTTACACTGGAAATGTTTGGTTGAAAAGTTTTGTGTAAAGTGATGTTGTACCAGATATATCCAAATCCAGGACTAATCCTTACAGTATAAGCTGTAAATTTTGAAGTTTAGCAGACTTAACGTGAAAAACAGCAGTCAAATTCATCTGAAGTCCTAAAAATGGGATATCAACTCCAAATATAAGTAGAATTTACCACAATGATCCATACCTCATTAAACATGGGTTCAATCAAATATATAGCATAAGCCCTAGTCATTTATACCCATTTGTGAATGTAGTCATTATTGTGCTCTGCTTTTAAGTAACATTTAATTTTATATATGTTTTACTGTGGTCTATTCTTTATCAATTTTGTCTAGCACTGCTACAACATTTAATACTAAATTTAATGTTAACTGTAATTTCATCTAAATTTCCATCAGTTGATCTTTTGTGCATGTTTATTTCAACTGTTGCTGCAGTTGAAATTATTGGTGCCATTGATTGGAAAGGATAACATTTCATAGAAGGCTTTGGGGAAGGCATGTTGTAAATAAGAAAGCTCAGGCCTATTTTCATGGTTGTCTTCTGTATGAGTATTACCAAAGTGTTTGTGCTTGAACTCCCCTGTCTTTTGGCAGTGAGATTCCCAGCTCTGTGAAGCTTGCACAGGTTGATTGTACCATCCATTAGCTATTCTTGTCTTTGCATGAGCATGGCTTGATTTCTTTTCCTGCTGAATATGTCAGTTACAAACTGCTGTATAATATATGGCAGGAGCGAAGGACTGTTTCATGGGAGCATGGCAGATTGAGGTGCTACGGTTTGCCCAAACTGTTCGTTATCATGCGGGCTACTTACCCTCTGCAAGACTATTTCAACAAAGCATTGGTGCACGAAATTTTGCCGAAAGGTTGTTTGGTGCACCTAAACAAAAAGGAACTTCTGTTCATACTGAGCATCAAATTTGGGGATTTGGAGTTTTAGCACCAATTAGGCTCAATCCCTAAAGAAGATACGGAGTTGGAGGGAGTCCCTTATGTACGGAAAGTGTGGCCAACTGAATAGCAGTAAGAAATGCCTGGAGAGAGGACACCAGGGCAACACAACAGGTGACCCACTGCTAAAAGCAAAACCGTGTGGCGGTATCAAGCTTTTAAAATATGTAGCAAAAAATTACTGTACACAGAAAGTACGTGTTATGTGCTGCTTTTTCTCATCTGGAATATATAGTGGCTGGGTGCTTATCAAGTTTGATAATTCCTGAGACTTCAGAGTTAAAGCAGCCATCTGTACATTGCTTTAAAACAAGGATGACTTTTCTGCATGTGTGTTTATCCAGTTCTACCAGAGAGAAAGATATTGTGAAACGTGTAGTATATCTGTGAATTAGACAAAATTGCAGCTGGCGAAATACTCTGTTGGGATGCTACTGCTTTTGAGCATTTTGCATATTTAGAATGATCTAGTTCATGTGTGCTTGGATGTATATACAGCAGAAAAGCTTGCATCAGCCTTCATGCTTTCTGCAGTGTTCTTGCTGTTTGACAGCCCCTGAGTACAGATACAACAGGTAACATGGTGTGCTACTTCAGTGGGAGGCACTGGGGCTTTCTTGAAATAGGAAGCAAAAGGAAGTGGAGCAGAACAGGAGACTCAAGTCCAGTTATTAGTTTGATGTTCTAGAGACCAGTTTCTGCACTTAATCTTCTCATATGATGGTTGAGTCATTTACATCTCTGAGACTCTGTTTCTCCCACATTAAAGGGGCTAGTAGCATTACTTCACAGATGTGGGGTTTGAAGGTAAATGAAGCTCAAAATTAAATTTTAATAATTCTATTTTAAACTGTGTGGTACAATGAAGAACTAAAACCAGGGTTATTGTAATTAGTGAACAGTTTATGTACTTCCCCTGAGATAACTATTAATTTGGCTTAGCTGTGCATGTAAAATTGCAGGAATGCATTCCCATGACAGTGTGTATCACTACTTTGGCATATTAACCCTGGCCACGAAACCCTATAAAGCATGTTTGTAGAATGTGTTTTTTTGTGTCTTAAGGCCGTCTTGAAGCAAAAGCAGGTAAATTTCTGGACTTTTCCCTGAGTGTGTCCTTAGCACAGATTTGTGATAGGGGCACTGTTTCCTCTGCATCATCCTTCACAGGGCCTTTCAATTTGGTAGAGGTACTAGTTGCCAGTCTAAATGTGCCATTTTCTTTAAATTCATTTGCACATCTTCCTGCTGAGGTAAGCATTTTTGTCTCCTCCATCTTCTCTTTCTTACTGCAGTGAGAAAGGCGTATTACCATTGTTTTCTCTTTATGCATCCTGTGCATGTTAATCAACATGTGTTCTGTATTTTGTTTGTTTGGTCTGTGATGTTTTCCAATAGGATAGTAATCAAAAGTATTTGTAGCAAAATGTTTCTGACAGCATGTGAATTGAAAGCCTTTGCCCATACATGGTCAAATGGTTTTGTGCATCATATTGGAAAGTGCAAGAATACCTCCAGGGTTTTGAGGAGCTAATCTGATTTGCACAGAATTATTCATAGCAAAAGATATGCAGATGTGGATCTCTTACCTATAGATATTGTAAAATTTATTACTTTTTAATTATTTGAAACTACATCTTTCTTAAAACAAGATTCAAGGAAAGTTACAAACTTTATTATGTATATGTATTTTATTAGAGAAAATGAATAAATTTGATTAACTAAGGCAGATGAGACATTCAAAATAACACTATTGTTAGTAGTTGAAAGTTAAAGCAAATGTGTGGCTGTGTTGCCAGGATTGAAGAAATCAGAGTCAAGCTTTTATTATTGTAACTGACACAACACAATCAGCAGGGAACTCTTATTTATAGAACTAGGTAGATTCTGCTCTGCTGCTTAAAGCCAAATCCAGGGTGCTTGTGTTAGTGCAGCTCATGAGTTTAATGCATAGAAATCAGAAGGCAGAGAGAAAGAGAGCAATGTGAGGTTTTATGTTTTAGAAATAGGCTCCTCCTGCTTCACATAAATTATTTGCCTTGGTTAAAGAGCAGTACTGGAGGACAGAGGATAAATAAAGGCACTTTTCTAACAGAGCTGGTTTTGCATTCATGCTGGGAAAGACCCATTGTGCTATAGGGAGGTATTTTGACATAGGACAGTACCTCGATGTCCTTCACACAGGTGTCATAGCAGAAGACATATCTGTTATATGGACTTCATATAGCTGCCCAAGAGGGGGAGAGTAGCAACAGTGCCAGATCACTGTATAAGATGGGAAGTTAAATTGCAGGTGTTCATAGTCTCAATATTTATGTATTAATTACTCGGATAAACAATTTAACTTATGTAAAAAACCCTGTAAGGCAAAATGGCTGTTAGTGTCAAAGATGCATCCACTTATGGTCCCTCTCCACTTCTTTCTTGCCATATAAAATTCTACCAGCTCCTCCTTAGGGGGAAGGAAGCTGTCATCATAAAAAGATCTGATAAAGAGAGGAGAATAATAATGGCAGCCTTAGAAGAAGCTCTGTGTAATACCACTGCTTCTGCCACAGTGTCTCTGTCCTCCCTAGCAGGTTCCCTAAAGCAAGATGCAGTATATCTCTTAGTTTGAATATTTCATTTCCAGGGGTACATCTGCTTTTCTTTCATGTTATATTCAGCTTTATCTATTTATAACACTTTTTAAAACCAATTTTCCAGCTTCTTGATATGGTACAAGAAAAACAGAAGCTATGTAGCAGTGTAATGATTAAAAACATGAGGAAAAAGGGAGGGTAATAATTGGTTGCAAATCAAGTTATGAATCTCAAGTGAAAATAAAAGTGGAAGAAAGAGGGAAGAGAGTTTTATAATCTCAGTAAATAGGAGAAATTACAATGTGCCATGTGCATTTGGTTTTCAGTTTTATACCAAGTTAGTGGATAAGGATATTTATCTGATGTTGTTTGCCCTACACATAAACTCTTCTGATTTAGGTGATAGATAGAAACCATTTATATAGATAAACACAGCAGGGGTCTAAACATGGATCCCTGTGGAACACCAAATGTGAGTAAATGAACATTTGATTTTCCTCTTGTCTGCTTCTGACAACCTGATGGATAAGAAGCCATCTCCTGTATTCCCTTAAAACCTGATAGCACTAATGCAGATAATAACATAGAGTGAGATATGGTATTTATTAAATCTGCTCTCTAAATATTAATACGACAGCAGCTGTGATCTTTCTACTCTTTAACTGTACTCTTTAAGCACTTTGTCACTTACTAACAGTTGTCACTGGCTAACAAAGATAAATGCACAGAACTGATGTAGAGGGTTTAGGACCACAGGGGTATTCAGATACTTAAGATTCATGCAATTTAGAAATTAATATTCTACATCACAATTGATCAAATAAAAGGAGTGTGAGAAATTTACAAAATTGCTCTTAAAATGGAAACAGATTGTGTGAAGGGAATAAAAAGCAGCTATGTTAATTCTTTTTTGTCCATGGTCCCAGGTGGATCTAATGCTAACCACTGAAGAGTATATTAACAGAAAGGAGCTTTAGCATTTCATAAGTTAGAAATATCATCTCTGAAGTGTCAGCAGTTTTATATCAATTTTTCTCTCCCTCTCCATTTCCTCCATATCTCTGAGATGAAATTCTTACAGAGGAAGAGGTCACCAGGGGCCATGTCTTGGCCAGATGCTTTTATTCACTGTGTCATGTCTTTTCCAGAGTTAACTGTCAAATGCACTTGTAGTTCAAGCATTCTCAGGTGGTGGAGGATAACTTCCAGGGCTATAACTTCTTACCTAAAGCTGAACTTACCAGCTCCCTCTTGTCAGCAAAGCCTATGAGCCCAGCGCCACTCCCAGGTCATACATGCTTCTTATTTATTAGCCCAGGTTCATTGACTTGGACTGAACTGGGTTTCGTATTTATCAGTGCAAGTGTAGTGAGGATCAGAACAAACTTTTGCACAAGCAGTAAGTGTACTTTCTTTTATGCAGTGTAAATCTGAGTCTAACAGAGCAGGGAAAACTGAAAACAGTATCGCCCAGACTTGGGAGATCTGTTGCCTCAAGCATTCGGTTTCTTTATATCTCTGGGAAAATGTTAGTGTCCAAACACAAAGTGTCAGTCTTGAAGAGCTGATTGTGTGCAGCTTGCGTTAACTACAAGAGGTGAGCAGGGTGGTATTTAACACCAGTGTTAAGACAGTTTTTGGTGCTTGCATTAAGTGTGTTCTTTTTGTTCAGTTCCATGCACATGGGGAGGCCCCACTTGTTTCATACCAGCTTCTCTGGAAAGAAGCTCAGTCCACAGAAAAAAGCCCCCCTTCCTTACATCAAGTTTAAATTGCTGAGATGACAGGTTTAAGAGGAAGCAACTTCTTGGAGACTTTCTTGCAAGATTGCAGGATCCTTTCAGCTCAGTTTTGTCCTGATTTGAGCTGTTACACTCCTGGGTACCAGTTAACCTTCACTCTGATGTCTCTGATACTGCAGTGTTCGTGGGTGTAACTACCTCTGCTCCATGGCAGCACAGCCTCGCTCTTGCTGAAATAGTGCAACTTTATAGGCTCTTCTGCATCAAGTCAATCAATCCCAACTTGAATATGCTGATCAGTGATTTCATCCATAAATGTGTAGAATGTAAACTTGCAAACATAGGGGCTTCAAAACTGCCTTTTTTCCGTAATCCACTGTTTCAGTACAATGTTAAAGATTAACATTTTATAAAAAAAAGAACCACATTTTCACATAGATTCCTGTATAATTATACTTGAGCCTGAATGTGAAGACTTTGGATGGTAGGTGGTTTGGCTTAGGTTATTTATAGGGGGGTTTTGTTTGTATCACTTCATTGTTTTCTTTTTTCTTGAGTACATGAACTCCAAAAATCATGTGCTTAGTTCCAAAATGAGCTAGAAGTTTGATGTGGGTTATGGGAGCATGGAGTTTATGGCCAGTATAATTACATCTGATTTTGTACACATAAATAATAGAGTGAATTCAGTTGCATTCAGTAAAAATGTTACTCGACATTCTTGTTGCTGCTCCCATCTGCTTTACAGAAAGGGAAAGGAAGTGACTTGGTGTTTGGGGCAGAAATATTCAAACTGTCATTGAGCATCATTATTTTCAGTATGATTCTAATGTCAAATGAGGGCAAATTCTCACATATGTAGAATTTTGTCTTAATTTAAATCATATACCTTAAATTATTTTCTGCATGTGGCTTTCATTTGTTGGTACCTTTTCAAGTCTTTCCACAGCATTTCAGGATGCTAATGAATAGTTCAGATACCTTTCTCTCAGAAGACAACAGACTATCCCACTGTTAAGTAACCAGCAGATTTAACAGCATATTTTGTACATGGGATTTTCCTAGATCAAAGTTGTTTCCAACATATTTGATGTATGGTTTATAAAAACTTTGGAGAGCTAAACTCCTGTAAGGAAATTTAAACCCAATGATAGTAAGGTTGAGTTTCATGGTTTCCTTTTAAAGATCCCTTATAATCCTCAGATGCCATAGGGTAAACCACTTAAAAAAACCACTGTTATAGGTTAAAACAGTCTTGACAGATAAAAACATCTTGTTTAAAAGGGAAATTTCTTTCATCAGATCTGATAAATTAATGCTAATGTCAATTTCTCGGCCAAACTGGTAACAGAGTAATTGCAGGGAAGGGCAGTAACTCGGGTTCTGATGTTAATACTAAAAGAGGAAGCCTTCCTGGAATACTGAATTCTTATTTTCACCTGCCATTTGATTTGATTTCACTATTTTCACCAGTAAAAGTCTAGATAAGGAAATGCTCATTGGAAATGGTATCCTGAGTGAGTAACAATTTCTGTCAATGGAGGAGAGTAACCGTATTTTTTTGTCTGGGTTTGCAAGAAGCTGATCCAGTCTAATGGGTAGAGAGAGCAGCAGCATTAGTCATAGCAATATGTGAAGTACCCTCTTGGGTTCACCATACATTTTATATTTCATTATCAAATTGACACTCCTGCATGGGTAGATTCATTCTCTGGCAGGGAATACCACAGGCTATATTCCTGTACTTTTTCTCCCTCCATTCAGGCGTTCTCTCAGTGCCTTGGTAAATCATGGTGTTAAATCATTAACAGTGAAGAAAGGCATGCTATGTAAGCATTACATGCTGATTAATGACCGAGTTAAATCCCTCTCTTCAAAGATATTGCTGACCTGCTGAGTATCCTCATCATATTCATTTTCTTTGTTCTTTGGTAGAAACTGATAGTGTAGCAGTCTGAGCACAAAGGCAGGAGTGTTCTTAGGTTCAAATCCTCATGCACAGCACTGAATGTGGGCAGTTGACATGCTCTTTCAAAATCAATGCGGGGAGGCACAAGGGCTGAAAATCTTCAGTAAAACTTTAGCTGGTACAGTTCTGTGCATGCCCTCAAAACTCTCGTTCTTGTTAACATGATGGCAGTTCCAGTGGTACCAGCGGTGCTGGGAGCTCTCACAAAGACAGGCCATTAGTGCTGGCAGTACTGCATCAGCACAGCCTGCTGTGAGTAAGTGCTGATGACATGGTGCTTAAATGTGGGCAACTGTAAGTGCTTTACTCCAGTGGAGCTCCCAGTGAGAACCAAACTGCATTGGCTTGTGTAGGTGTGGTTTGAATCACTTCATTATCCAGGTGTTAGAGACTGTACAATGCAGGCAGGGAAAAAGTAGAATAAAATCCTGACTGGTGAGGCAAGGGTGGGATTCAGGGGAAAGAGGTCATATTGTGGTGTTTTCATAGTGATAAAAAATAATGTATAAAATACAGAATCTGTTGGAATTCCCAGAGATGTCTGTGATGCTCAGTCTGTATAAATACAGTGGCATTTGTAAAGTTATTCTACAGGTGAAATTGATTCTGAAACAGTCCCATGTTAATCCTAACAGAATTTCCTGTAGGGTGGCTTTGCTGAGCAGAGGAAGACGCCCACTAAAACTATGATCCTCTTTTGCTGCACTGTAGTAACAGTTTCAAAGCACTGAGTTCTCCTTGCTGTATGTGTAAATGTTTAATCACTGACACCCAAAAGGATGGTAACTTATGCCACAGAAATGTAAGCCTGTGCTGTCAGAGCTTTGGGACATAGATGGTGCTTTCTTTTTGTGCTGAGGGGCAAATTATGTAGTTATATAGCGGAAGTGAAAATACACCTTTTAATATGGCCAAGGATAAGCATTCTGTGTCAGACCCACTGAGGTGAGAAACTGTTACTTTGAAATTGTTACTTAAGCTGTCTGTTGTGTTATTAATGCTAAAATGGTCCGCATATATTAGTTTCTGATTACATTGACACCTCATGACGGGTTCTGCTATAGCCCAGGGACCACATGGGATTGTAGGGCTGAAATTGAGTTGAATGTATCTTCAAAGGTACTCAGCTGCTGTACTGAACTCAAGTCCAGCAAAAGAAGATCCGTTCCTTTTCGTTTGTACAGTGAATTTCTATGGCTACACAAATACAGCTCTGCACATGTTTAACAATATTCACTCTGTTTCTTTAATGTGCTAGTTGTAATGTTTGCAAAACAAAATTTCCCTGGAAGTTGAAATATGTGCTACAGTATTTCAGCCGGTTTAGTCCATGGGGTTTGGCAATACTGATTACCTGTAAATCTTTCTGCCTGTTTTTCCAATTGAAGTTATTTAACACTTGACAAAATTGACACTGGACAGGGAATTCAGAAACACTGTAACCCATTAGAAGTTTTTCTTTTTACATGATACCATATCTGAATAAGGATTTTCAGTCAGTCACCATGAAGCACCACAGTAAATTGTGCTAAGTTTGCACTGCTTGAAAGTGCCACTACTCTAACACTTTCTCATCTCTGTCCCCTAGCACCTATTACCACTCCATCTCTGTTATCAAGCCAGAAAAATCTATATTCTGTGCAGGCATGACTGTACTAGCAATAAGGAATGGACAGCCACGGGCAAAATCACTTGAGTTAGCTGCCAGCTAACTCTGTAGGGGTGCCAGCTGCACTCCTTATGCACATCCAGAAGGCCCTATATAGACACTAGCCAGCCTGTCTGACGGGAAGGATCCTGACCATCCACCCTGGGGCAAAAGCAGCTGTCCTGCTGAGGCCCACCTGATTGTTTCAGGGTTCAAGGGAGGGAGGAGGTTTTCTTTAGGCTCTAACCCCACTGCAGGCACCTGTGCAAGCTAAAGGAGAGCATTATCCTTCTGGATTAGCTCAGTTAAAGTCAACAAAGAGTAGAAAAGCAAGCACCTAAAGTGCTACAATAGTCAGGGCCTCATAGGTCTGGAATAAATGAAAGAATAAAATATTCAGTTGCTGCAGTAAGACTTTCTGTGAAGAATGTTTTATTGCACACAGTGTTTCTCCCTTTCACATTCATTTTCTCCACCATTGTTTTCATCTGATGCTTTAGGGTGAAAAGTGTTAAAATAATGATGTTTAATGTTTGAAAATATTTCTTCATCCTGTCTTTCCTTTTTTCTCCACTCTCTCACACACATGCATGGACCAAAAGCACAAAACAAGATCACCCACAAAAGGAGGGCTCCTGGGCATTCCAGAGTTTGAATTACTGACTGGAGAGATGACACAGCTCTTCATGTTTTTCAGAGAAGGCTGGCTGACTTATAGGAAAACTGATAAGTCATTTCAGGCTCATAAGAAAAGGTGAAACTACAGGAAAGCAGCAATAAACAAGTAAGATTTTAGGGGCTATCAGTATTGGCAAAAATGTGGCATGGGAATAGAGGAGTCAAGAAAAGGTAGCTCTGCTTCAAAAGAAGAGCCAATAGGCTATCATCTTTCCAGAAGAGTCATAAAATTAAAATTAATAGCAATTTGAGGCAAAATATTCTCTCCTAAGTGATGTTTGAAGAATATTATGCCAATATATTCAGTGCCTTTTTAAAAGTCTATTAATTTCATCAACTTCCTCAATGATTTGTGAAACAGGATGACTCACAGATAGTGATGGAGCTCAGGACACCTCTGATCTCTTGGGTTTATTGTCCTTTCATTTAACTACTTGTTTGACCCCTTTGCACCTCAGTTTTCCTTACCTCCTTTCCCCGGTTTACCCTCTGTCTTTTCTACCACAGGGTGTGCACCACCTGAGAGACAGTAGTATACTTTCAGTATAGCTACCATACAGGGCTTGATTCATTTGGTACTTCAAAGCATTATTGCAATTTAAAAAACCAGATTCCTATGTATTTTTATTAGAATGAGTAATAAGCCTTCTAAATTCTGATTTTAGTGATGATTCCTTTTTTCAGTCAGATTTACAGATCAGATGGTTCCTCCCCTAAGTTACCCTTCTCCCTAATAAATTGCTAATATTAAAAGGGAAGTGATCACTTGTATTACATTGACTCTAGAGCTGAAGTTGTATCAGTAAATTCTAAGGAAGGTAATTGAGGCTTTGGGGAGCCAAAGCCTGTTCTGTTTGTCATAAAGGAGAACAACATGGAAGTAGGTTGTTTCATGAAACACTGCAGAGAAGTGTGTTTTAAGCTTCCCCGTAATCATGCATTAACCCTTTAATCATGCTGTAAATACTACAGACTGTCTCACAAGCACTCTTGCTTTTGTTAATGGATAGCATTTGCAAGCATATATATGTATTTCCTGCTAAATCAAAACCCAAACTGTCTTCTAGGCTGGGATGTAATTTATATTATCAAAACTGCAGGGCCCACTAAATCTAGAGCAAATGGAAAGCAGCTTAGTTTTTATTTAGAGATGCAGTGCAGAGCAAAAATAAAACTTAGATTATCAATTGATAGTAGGCATTGGAGCCCATCCTGTGCAGCTAGAGCCAGAACAGCATGCCACAAGGAGAGAATAAAAGATCAAAAATATGTTATTTGGTCAGAAAGTAAACAATTATAAATCTTTAAGGATCAAGCAGTGAAAATGACTGTGTGAGGAATGCTGCAGTAGAACATGGTGAAGATTTGTGAGATGATATTAGTTTATTTCAGGCTCCTGAAAATGTAATTTTACTACTTGTGCCCAATAATGTTTTTGATAGGCAGAATGCTTCCCAGATCTCAAAGGACTGCTCCAGACTTCACAGTTTCAAATAGATGGGGAAAATATTCAGGGAACATTAACTTCAAGCAGGCCTTTCTGCTCTGATTGACAGAATTCATTACAGAAGGTGCGTTAGGGTTTTTGTGCTCTTGCAACTGCTCAGCTGGACTTTAAGTCTCCTTTACCAAATATGATTCAGCTCAGATCCCCTTCCACCCTGTACTGATTTTTCTCCCTCTGCTCTTTACATGGCAACATGGAAAATTAATTTTGGTTAGTTTCTTAAACAAAACCTTGCTAGTTCCAAATTCTCTATTGAATTCAAAACATAACCTGATCTGAGAAAGGCTTTTATTTCCTCTGCTCTTGCTCTGCCTTTGCTTGTTGAGGTTGGAGGCTTTCTAGAGTCCAGAGCGGTCTCTTGTTTCTCACTGCCTAAGCTTATTCATACAAGCACCGCAGGAAATTTAGCCGTATCTGCTTAGGAGCCACCAGGATTTTTCACATCTCATGAGGGCTGTCCAGGCCTGGTGAAATCAGTCACTAGAAGAGGCAACTCTGATAGCAATGGCAAAGTGCATACTGGAAGATGCAGTGTTTAGGGAGGTCTCCCAAGGAAGGAATTTGCCTACTTACCTAATAAGGCGCATTCTGCAGTTTTCCTGGAGACATGGCTAGGAACTGTAAGTTGTTCTTTATTTATTTAAAGGCTTTATTTTAAAAGGGAAGCAACAAGAAATCTCTCCAGGCATTTCCAGTTACAATGACTCCTGAAGTCTGGGCATATTTCAAATATATTTGAACCTGGTAAATTTTCTCAAATGATGAGACCCACTTGCAAGTCAATCCTTCCAAGATGGGAGCTGTACTGTTAGGTCTTTATCCATCAGCTGCTCATACCAGGCTGTTCTAAGGTGATGCTCAGAAGAGAAAGCTCACACAAGCTAATGTTAATTTGGAGGTCAGCCTAGAAAATTGTAAATGTTCTTATTGGCTTTAAAAATCCATGAATCGATAGCAGGTGCTGGCAAAAGGTCACAGATAAAAGGCTATCTATCAGACCATCTAGCAGAGCTGCTAACACTTTTTTATTTTAAGAAGGTTAAAATAAATCCTAGATTTGGTTGTCAGATACCGTTCAGTCACTTTTCTTCCCTTGAGCAGTTTTCTGCAGATGTTTTATACCTGAGGGCTGTTCCTGACAAATTGCCAGCTACTCCAGAACGCCATACAGAGCTTCCTGTGAGCCCATCCCAAATATTTCCCAAAGTATTGTGCAACATGGAGTCGAGAAGCCCTCCAGTCTGAGTGCCTTATGATTTATGAATAATTATGGTTTCCATTAAGCTGCAGAAAGGGGATAGAGTGTTTCACCCTGTGCTGAGAACCCCATTTGTTTCCGTTCCTGTCAGCAGTTTGCATAAGTGAATGATTTTATTTCATGTGAGAGAGAAGGCAAACACACAAGTTATCCCAGCAGTAGAAGATTTGTCAAATAAAGCTTTTAATAATGGTGTTATTTGACAGTTTTATAGTGCTTCAACTTTGGAGCAGTTTGAAGGTGGTAGGTTTTCAATAAAAATTAAGTCCTTATGTAGAAGAAACTTAGTCCCTGTTGTTTTAAAAGAACTGGTCTTGGCTGCATTGGGGCACCTTAATCTACTATTGGAAGTAAATCTCAATCCTTTTCCATATTAATATATCTTGCAATCAATCATCAGTAGGTGTTCTGTGTATTTTTTTGCCCTAGTATATCAAGGTGGCCTGATAAACCACCTTCCTAACCAAACTTGTTGGGTGATCATTATGTTTCTCACAAGAATAAATTATGCGGTCTAGTTCTCCGCGGCTTACTTAAATAGTCCAGCAGTGTTTCCAGTCATTCTTACTTACTTCTTTAATTTGTTTAAGGGGTCCAGTAAGTTATTCAGGTGAAGAGAAAAGGAACAGGGAAGTTGCTGGTTTTCACAATGTCAAAGTTACTCTTATCTGCCTTCATAAATCATTGTACATCATAGGATAACCACATAGCAACTGAGAATGTGTTAATAGAAAAGCAGTTCTGCATTGAGAGTTCCCTTGCTTAAAGGACGGATTTTCAAGCTGCTTGAAATTCCCTGTCAGTTAAACATAAGTTTACAGAGTTATATTTATAGATCTGCTACTTTGATTAAAAAAGTTCATTGATCTTCACCTTCCTGCAGATAAGGTAGATTTTAGTACAAACCTTTTACCAAAATAATTTGAGAAAGAGAGGAGTCTATAACCCTGATAAGTGTTTGATTTGGACAACTGAAATAATAAGCAATGATATGAATAGAAGCAGGGTACCTTAAGGTTATGCTATCTGCCCATGTGAGAGCTGAGAGAGAGGTCCTGACTCCAAACTGTCTTACAAGCAAGGCCCACTCAAGCTGTATGGACATAAACTAGCTCCATTAAGCACAGAGCCTTTTCTCATGCCTAGGAATTCAAGTTATATATTGTATACCAGCTGATATTTACAGGAAGAGTGTTTAGCTGATATATACCTAGCAAAAATTCATTCCTGTCTTTGTTAGGCAGAATATCCTGGGTCCCAACAATTTCAGCTAAATTTCAGGAGTCATTAGGGTGAAGCCCACTCAATATTATCATTAGCAGCATTGCTAAACCAAACAGGCAGATGGTGTATTTTCAAAGCAGCACCACAGGTTTTGTTCCAGAGATCTTACAGTCTAATCCAGTAAACAAAATGAGCAAAAGGTGGGAAATGGAGGGAGGAAAGACAAAAACCAGCAACAAGATTGTTAGCTGGTGTGCTCTTTTTACAAGCTGGTGTCTCCCCTACGAGGTCTTCAGGGGATTTTTATTTTCTGCTTTTTGCTAGAACTTGCTGAAAAGTGCTTGAAAGAGATTGTTCTGTTCAAAGGCCTTGAACTCTTGCAACCTGCCATGGAAGGACTTGTTGGTTAGGAGTGCTCAGTCCTGCCCAGCTGCCTCTGCTTCCCTTGCTCAACTGGGGTGTGCCAATGTAGTATGGGGACCAGACAGGTGGTTAAAAGCAACCTCTGTGTAATTCCAGGGTAACCCCTTTCCTTGATGGCTTTGATTAGCAAGGGTCCAACTGAGTCATTCTGTTCAACAGCCTTTTGCTATTCTCAAACCCAGAAGAGAGGGACAGAGCCTGGGGTTTATTTACTGACACCTGGAGGCAGTGCCACCAGAGAAATTAGAGGAGACTTTCCATTGACTTTGTTAAAGTTGTATAGTGTCTTGGACTTGTGCTGTATGTGTTGTTTTTCTGTTTTATACACAGTCAACTTAGAGTCTCCCTCATCTCTCCTTCTCCCACAGTGCTCAACTTCTCTCTCTTATCACAGAGAAGTCTGACAGGAACTTTCCTCTCTTATCTGTCTTTCTCTGTGCTCTCCTCCCCCTCCTTCTCATTCTTTGCCTCCCTCTGTCTCTCTCATTCTCTCCCCTGCTGCTCTCAGATGGCTGGCTTTGCTCAAGGTCTGCAGGCTGGCATAGAGCATGCCTGGAACAATATGTTCTTATTAAATTTATCCTCTCTCATTGCTTCCTGAAATTAAATTGAATTTTACTCTCAAGTTTGTTTGTTGAAATCATGTAATAAAAACATCTGTGAATGCAATCACATTTAATCAGAAAGCTTTCCAGCATTTCAAATGATAAAACGTTATCTAAAAGATGCTTGTTCTAGTGTTTTATAGAGAATATGCATATTTCTTATTTACAACCAAAATAAATCTCTAAAAGTCTCTCAGAAGTTTGAGTTCCCTCCATGGGCTTTCTTCCATGGCTTTTACACCACTTTAGCGACTCCAAGGTCACCAAGTTAGAAACAAAACTCAGGTACTTTCAGTCTTAGTGCTGAGCTTTATTTTGTAGCACATTAAAATTCAGACTGGTATTAATTCCCTGTATATATTTGATCAATATTAGTATGTTCTGCATTTGTGCTAATGACTGATTATACTTCTTGTAAGACTGTTAGGTTTGAAATTAGTGAAATGCTTCACAAAGAGCACAGTAATGCTGTTGAGGGCTGGACCTTTAAATTGGATAAACACAGATTTTGGGGAGCTGGGCCACTATAGTTGTGTCAGTGGAAGTAAGGAATTTACAGCACTCCTGAAATGCTAAGAGTTTGCACATGTCAGGATCAGATTTGTGACAGTTGGGCATGAAGCTGTTCACAGTTTGGATAGGTAAGTATGTAGAATAGTGTGCATTGCACAGCTTAAAATTGCTGCAGTGTTAAAAAGCCACAGGAATATTTTATTGTTTCAGAAACAATCTTCTTTGATTTGACTACAATTGGAAACAAAACTACAGCATTAGCACCATGGTAATATATAATAGGGTGTATTTCAGGGAGAAAATAAGATGTAAAAAACTCAAATTGAACACCCTGAAAGGTGCTGCAGGTTTGGGCCACTCATTGACAATTCCAGCATGTCCTGGGTTCAGCAGTAGCATTTTTTTTCTCCTTCTTAGTAGCTGGTGCAGTACTGTTTTCGACTTTCAGCCTGGGAACAGTGCTAATAACACTGATGTTTATAGTTATGGCTTAGAGTGTTTGGTCTGACCAAGGACTTCTGCGTCTCATGCTTTGCCAGGGAGGAAGGGAAGCCGGGAGGAAGCAGAAACAGGGCGCCTGACCCAAACTGACCAAAGAGGTATTCCATACCACAGCACGTCATGCCCAGGAGGTAAAAACTGGGGGCAGGAACCTGGAAGAGTTCTGTTCATGGCTCCGTCATCAAGTGGTGAGCAGTTATATCCTCTTCCCTTGTATTTCCCTGGTCATTATTATTATTGGTGGCAGCAGTAGTGATTTGTGTTATACCTCAGTTACTGAACTGTTCTTATCTCAACCTATGGGAGTTACACTCTTTCGATTCTTCTCCCCATTACACCCCCCCCCCCCCCCCCGGAGTTGGGGGGGAAGAAAGAGTGGGGAGTGAGTGAGCAAACTGCATGTTTTACAGCTTAAACCACAACACAGCATCTCAAAACTAGCATGCTGCCACCAGAATAAGTGAAATTCTATAGCCATGCTGTGCTTTCTCTTATGTACCCTGCATTTATTTTATATGCTGAAAACATCTTGACATCAATGGGGTGTTTTCAGAGCAGAGCATGTTTGAAGTCTGTAATAGAAATCCATTGTAGAGAAAAGAGAAACATGTGAGTGTCAGTGACAGTTTGACAGATCTTTTTCCAGTAGTGCTTCGGAGCATCCAGTGCTCATTGTTTTTATTACAAATGCTGTTGCTCATCAAAGCAGACTGAGGAGTCTCTGGCCAATTATGGCTTTTCAGTAGTTTGCCTAGAATTTGTATTTATTCCCTCATCAGACAGCGTGTGCACCGCAATACGGAAGTATCTTGTGCAGGGCTTGCAGTGTACAGTACAGACACGCACACAAGACAGATCTGTCCTGGCAACCTCATAGTGTAAAGACAGTAGCAGACAAAAGGTTAAGGCTGAGTTTGAACCAGAGGATCCTGAACTTCTTGGTACAGCTTTCTTAGTTACATACAGGGTATGTTACTTGCAAGTAGTCAACAAGGCGAAGGAAAAATACAACTGGCTGCTATTTGCAGGCTACCTTATTAAGTTGACAGAACAGCTCTAGTGGATCATCCTGACAGTGGTGGTGTTGACGGAGTGATCTGAAGAAGTGTATGGTGTTATAGCAACTGTTGACATTTTGTCCAAGAAATAAAAGTGAAAGCTCATGGAGGAGCAGAGAGAGGAAACTTCCAGCAGAGTGAGTAGGAAGCAACAAAGAGGAAAGGAAAGCATCGACATCTAGAAACATTCAGCAAGTACCTGCTATCCATTTCTACTGCCAACTTTTCCTCCTTAAAATGGAAAAGCTTGATAGCAACTGGTTACTACTCCAGAAATACCTGGATAGCTTCTTTTCCCAGTTACTAGAACAAATTTCCTTAATAAAAGTCCCAAAGTAACTCTCAATGGGAAGGCAGTTGATTTCCATTTGAGAAGTTTTAGTTTGTCCTGGTTTTAAGGGGAGATGGTAGCTAACCTGGGGTTATCTACTGGCACAAAGCTCAGCTATAAGTAGGATTGAAGGCAGCAGTGTAGGCCCAATCACTGCTAAATAGTTTGAGAATAAGCTGAACAACCTTTGTTTGGAGAAATCAAGGGATATAATCATAAGCTGCTGTTGCAGGGAACAAGCTAATGATGTGCCAGTGATTTTTATTGCCTTGGGTTATAAGACCTTCAGAGACCTTATGGTCTTCCCTTGGACCTGAAATAGTTCCACAGTTCAGTGCTACCCAGCAGATATAAAATGGCAAAAGATTACTTCTCCATCACCTTAAAGATAAATCTTGAGACCTTGGCAACCTTTGGGAGAAAATATAATTGTCTTCCTAATTAAAATTGATTTTTTTTCAGTGAATGTGCCCTTCTATTGCTGTCCCAGCTGTATAACTGACTGTATCTCCCTTATTACAACAGATATTTATGGTCAACAATTGACAGCATACTCAGCACAGTACACAGTGTCTATGATACTGGCTTTGGCAACAGATCACAGACAAGTTAATCCCTTTGAAATATACATATCTCCCTAACTAGTGCTACAAATGGCTGGGCAATGTGGTTTGCCTTGTTTATTGGACTTTACCTGTGTTTCAGGTGACATGTTAAGTAAAAGTATCGACAGGGAACTAGGTTCCTCAATCCTATTGTCAAATGGAATTAGGTACCTCCCTCCTTCAAAAGTCTTTGAAAATCCTGGGATTAGTAGTTTGAGTATGAATACCAGTCTTGAATGTAAACGTTTGCAGAACTGTGATGTTAATATTCTTCATGGGTTTCATTGCTTTATTAGCTCTCTCAGGGTATAACTTTATCTTCACAACGGTCTCCCTTATGCTAATGCTTCTGAAGAAGGTTATAGAGGCACGAGTGATGTTGTAGTTTGGCCTTCGGCATCTTCTATACTGTGGCAGAGCTAATAGATGTAACTGTAATCTACATCTTACTGTAATTTAAAGGATAATAAGAGAAGCACTTGTATATGGTTTTGGGGCTCTCACTTTTTTAGGAAGAAACTAGGAAAATAAGAAAAAAAGGTAAATATTTCCATCTGTGAACTAAAGAGAAGTCCTTTGAATACACTGAATTACGATAACCGTGGTAGCTGAAAAGGCATTTCAGAGTGATACTTCAAAGTACACTGCAAGGTTAAAGCTAATGGGAAAAGCAGCATGAGAGGAAGAAAAGGCAGAAGCAAATGCTTGCAAAAGTTTCGCTGAATAGAGCTGAAGAAGTGAAGCAAGCTAGAGGACTTTTTTCCGTACTCATCATGTGTAGTACATCCTCTGACAGGTTGCAAATGTGGCAATCTCCAGACATGAGTCACCAGCAAGGACAGACCCTCTCGTCTTCAACACTAAAAATAAAGATCTCACTCACTGAGCCTAAGGAGCAATTCTCTGTCTGGTAACTTGGTATCAGCCAGCAGAGCAATACAGAGGGAACACTGAACCACTGATTTATTCAACCTGGCGGCCCTGAACTTGACATGATTAATCTGAGTGCAGTAAATGAGTTCAAATAAGTGCTGGCATTACAGAACGCCCCATGTTTTATGACATATGGGGCCTGAGGGCTGCTACCTTGGGCTACTAGTCCTGAAAACAAAGCACTCCATCACCAGCATTCATCTGGTTGAAAACTAAGCGGAAGAGAGGATGCTGTGGATTACATGCTGGTAGAAAGAGATACCTTTTCCTTATCCTTTATTGTCAGAGTGTTCAGTTTTTTAGCATGACAGTAATTATTTAACTACCCTTCCAGGAAGTAGACTTGAAATCTTCTTTTCAACTTGTGGTGAAAGCTATATCAATACTCTCAGATGTAGGGCAGTGGAGGTGAGGGAGAAATAACTCAGTAGCTTGGCTTAAACCTAACTGTGAACATATTAGTCATGAAATATTTAAACCATCAATATCACACATTGATGTGCAAAATGTTTAATTATGCATCATTTCAGTTATTATTCATGTTAGATCTTAGACCTTAAGATGTACATACATTTAAAAAATAGCTCAGGAGATATATCAGGAGTGTAGAGCAGCATGAGAAATCTGAAGGCTGGCTGTACACTTTCTTCTTGAAAGTATGTGTCAGAGTTCTTTTTTTCACCCTAAATTACTAAATCCTTTTCTAGGGATCAGTGCAAACAATGTTTCTGATTTTAGTAAATGTCTCTGGTAAAACAAGACCATTTCAAAGGAAAAGCCTCCAAATTTTAAGCTTAATGCCTCTTATGTTCTATTTAGGTCCATATGCTGTTTCTATCAGTGTATCTTAAGCGTGTGTAACTAAGTGTCTTCTAGTATTGCATTAAGCAGCAGGACCACCATCTGTTACAAATGGTTTGTTCTCTTTTCCCAGCAGCAAAATTGTATGTACTGTGGCATACTGCTTGAACATATCTGCTAAGTGTTGGCTAGAGAAGACAGAAGCAAGGCAGATTGATTGGTACTTGAGCTAGAAAATGGTGAAGGCTGTGTTTGGTGTCTCTGCTCAGGGCCTGCTGATCCTACCCAGGGCAGTGGAATCTTTGCCTTCCATCGGCATCCCATCACATCCACAGTGCTGACTTCTGGGGAAACCTCCTCACTGTCTGTAGGATGGTTCATGTCAATAATAACCATAATGAGGGAACAGGCTGTTTGGGTTCTGAGACTGAATTCTTCTGTTGCTGTATTTTTATCACAATAATTTCAGGAATGCTGCTGTGAAAAGCGCTCTACCGGTTTGTTTCTGTAGCTACCTGTGGTGCAGCTGCATGGCACTAAAAATTTGCATCGCCAAACCTTATGCTGGCAGTTGATGAGCCAAATGAAGGGGATGGATGAACAGCAGTTGTGAGGAGAGCAGCTTTTGGAAATCTTTCTTCAGGAGTTTTTAAAACACTGAAATAAAAAATGGCAGAACTATTTATCACCTGTACAATAAGAAATAGTGAAAAGTGTAAAATAGCTTTTAGACTGCTGATCTTGAGATTAGGATTTGTTTACAGGGGTATAAACATACATCTGTTCCTGCTGTATTAGAAGTCCTGTCCAGTCATTCATTTGCAGAAGTGTCATGCAGGGGCTACTGAAACAAATGCTGATGAAGGTATCTTTTGTTTTTGTAGAGATTAGCGCCTTACTTAGTTCCCATCTTTAGAAGTTATTCCAAAAGATGCTGATACCTATATCCAGTTTCATCTTTCAGTTAGCTATTTGCTATTTCTTACAATCCAAGTGCTAGTGGAATGAACCTAGGCTAATTATCACGGATGGACTGATCTTTCCATGAAGCCTAGAAAGCAAGGCTGTCATATTTCATCTCAATTGTGCATACACACTTGCTTTGTGATTGGATTTCTCAGTTTTGGAATTCTATTTTAAGGCTTCAACAGTCTCAAAATCTCAGAGGCTTCACAGATTTCAGCTGCAGCAGCAGCACCTGTGTAAGATAAGCTTTAGTTGTATTTGATCGGAAACCTCCGCTGTGAGTTATAGATGCTTGTTGGACATGGTTTGAAACTTTTGAGTCTGGGTTGATGATTATTAGTCTGGTGATGCCATTTTTTCCTTTGAGATGGCTCTCAGTAGCTGTCTAGTGCAACCGCTGCCGGTGCAGGGTATGTCTATCTTGAGCAGTGTCACAAGGTGCCGTGTAGGTGCATTCTCTGCCGTAGGAGTAAAACATCATTACTATGGACTGACTTCCCTTACCTCTCTGCTGTCTCTTAAGCTGTTTGCAGAAACCCTTCAGCTTCTATAGAGGCTTCAGGTGACAGTACAGACTGCTAATGAGACAAATCAGCCTAACTTCAGTTCTTGATTTTCTTCTCTGGAAGGGTCCTGAGACCTCCTTGTTTGTTATGTACCTCACTGGAGCAAGGAAAAACCTTCCTTCTTGGTTATACAGTGTTCAGGTAACAACAGGAGTGAAACTACCTATGGGCTGCCTCAACACAGCTCTGCAAAACAGTATTTGTAGATAGTACTTGTAAATACATTGTGTTCTCTTTCACAGAAGGGCTTACTTGCACATCCCACCACTTTAAAGCTTTTGATAGATTTAACCACATTAAAAAGGAGTGGTTTAGGAAATTTTATGTTTTATCTCTATAATTTACATTGTTTCACAGTAAAATAGCACTTTCTTACCTGCCCAGGCAAGACCTGCAGCTTCTGAAACCTATTCAAATGGCAGTACTGCATGCCAGTTGCCAACTTGTAAAGCTTTTCTGAACACTGTTGTGGCTGCAAAGGATTATTTACTGAACAGTCAAGCTTATGAAACCTTCCCAAAAGCTGCAATGCAAAGCTGTCACAGGCGTGATTCTATTGAAAGTTCCTTACAGAAGTGTGATCTTCCAGGAGCAAATGGGGCATTATGCTCCCCCAAGCCTTGTAGGAGCACTTCCTTCCCATGAGTGAGAGCACTAACAGAAATGTGCTACACAGAGACAAAACGCTTCTCCGTTGCCTTGCAGAAAGGTTTCTTAGCTACTGCAGGAAAATGCAAGTATAAAATGTTTTTGTGATGGGGGAGTTATGTCTATTTGTGCCCTGTCGATTCAAAGGTATATATAGTGCACACTGGAGAGAATAGCCTAAAAGCCTCACTCGTGAATTCGTGTGTACATGGTACATGATGGACGTGCTCAACAAGCAGTAAAATTAGCACATGTTGATAAAAGCTACATAGGTGTTTTAACACTTTTCTTTTTGATTTCAGATGTGTTAGTGGCAGCTGGAGATTCCTTATTCTCAAGTTTTAGCTGGTTAGGTCTGTTCCTTCTTTTAAGGTGATGCTGTTGACTGTAGTAAACAACATAGGTCACTTTAAATTGAAGCCATTTTTGTACTTAATTTTGTCCTTTCTTTGCCTTGGCAGTGTTATTTAAAGAACAAGATAGATGAAATAATAAGACCATGCTAGGCATGGGATCCACAGCTGTTTAATACTCTGAATTAGACCTGTTCTGGCTTACTTCACTTGGACCAAAAATTTCACCTAATAAAAGAGCTCTGGGAGAATCTAGGCAATTGTTGACTTTGACTAGTCCTGAGGTAAGATTAGTTTATACACGCAGCTTCAGTTGGAATGCAGGGGGCAGGAAGTACTGTAAACTGTGCCAGCCAGGGGCATTTGGTGTATCTTGTTTGGTTTTGTGTGCCAACAAATAGTGTGTTAGATATCTAAAACCAACAGATATTGTTGTACAATCAAGAACATGGAAGGCAGAGCATAGCAGGTGACTGCCTACTGTGATTTTTTGCACAGGAAGGGTGGAAGGACCAGTATAGACCTAACTGTGGGTTTATTAGATATATGCCGCCATAGAATCCCAACAGCACACTGACCTGTAAAGCTCTGCATAGCAAGTTGTTCCCTTGGGAACAACTCCTTTGCATACTCCCCTCTGTGGTGCTGATTGTAACACATGGCAGTAAGTCTACACAGCAGGACCCCACAGCTGGTCAAGTTGGAGTGTGCGATGTCCCTGGGTCTATCAGTTTGGCCACAGAGGCCCATAATGCAAAGTCTCAGTTGTACTTGGTGAGATTCAACCTGTGGGGAGGGTGGGGAGAAAAAAAGAGGAAGCCTGCCAATATTTTTAAGCTTGCTAGGCTGAGAGAAAACTGTTTTCTTAAGTATGATCTTCCCTTTGCAACTGTAAAATGGATTCCTTTAGCAGGAAACATCTAGAATTTAGTATGTAATTCTTAATGGAGGAGGTGGATAAATAAAAATAATGTTTATTCCCAGCATCCCACAACAATCAAACTGACTTCTGTACCTATGCATACATTTTAAGTGGGCAGTTTCAGTGCTGGCATGGTGTAGTCAGGGCACAAAATTCCACTGAGATGCAGTAGACCATCTGCCAGAAGGAAAACTGGGAGGGTGAGTGGCGAAAAGCCATTAAGCTGGTGGGGAGAGGTGGGAGCGCTGCTGGTTCACTGGAGTCCAGAGCTCATATGCTGGTGGTAGGTCTTGCCAAAAGGAGGAAAAGAGGCAGCATGAGGGCAGTGAGCTGGATGGTTTGGAGAGTGACGTTCTTTTGTGTCAGAAGTGGTCAGTATTTTACCAGCTGAGTTCCATAAATTGGCCCTGGCCTGTCAATGCTAGTGCCAGCTGTTAACTTTGTAGCAGCCGTAATCTCAGCAGGGGCAAATAGGGAAAGATGTATTGACAAATGGCACTGAGCATAATAAACAGCTCATCTTTATGAATGCTGGGATCCAAATTATCAAAACAGATGTACAGTTTCCAGATCTTAGCTGCACTGTCAGAATATTCCTGGTTTCTCTTGCATAGTCATCCATAATGAAAAGAAAACAAGCAGATTTGCCTTTCTCTTGGGTCTGTGTTTATTGCTCACTCAACATTAATTACAGATTATTGTTGGAATAGCAGACTGGCAGGCACTAGCACCCTGAGCAGAGTATGTTGCATACTCCTGTCACTTCTGCATGTAGCATATAGCTAAAATTATCCTCAGCACATGCACAGCATTAACATGGTCATGTAGGAAAGCATCATTCTTGTCTACCCCTTTCTAAATCTGAGTTATCCCCAAAAAATATGTCATGTTGTAAGATGTGGGAAAGAAAAATGAGTGAAGGCTGCCATCTTCCCATTGAAGCCATAAAAGGAGGAGGTAGGGAAGCCGAAGTGAAAAAATGTGAAATTCAGATCAGTTAACACAATGATTTCTTTTATTTTCATGTCAAGGGAATTGTAGAGGGCGAAAAAGAAGACACAATGGAAATATATGCTTTTAAAAGTATTTGGACACAAAAATTCTCTCCTGATTTATATGTGATTTGCAGGTTCATCAAAATTACTTTTATACTTATTGTTGCCTGAAGTGTTTGAGGTCATTAGGGATTTTTCAGCTTATCAGATAAATCCTATGTATCCTGCCTTGCTGTTTGACTCTAGCATTTTTTAAAAGACTTGTCAAGTCAATGGGTTACCACATCCCTAAGGCAGTGCATTTAATAGTTACAAAGTGCTGTCCTTTTCTAAGTGAAATACCGAATGCTCAGAAGAGTATACAGTTCTTAAGCCATAAGCAAAAAGATGAGTTCTAATATATTTCCCCTGTACAATAGGCATGAGAAATTCAGAATACTGTCCATTTTCACTCTGCCCAGAATGCTAAGCATATTGCTTATTAAATATTAATATTATCAAGCTGATGCATTGTTACAAGCAGAAGTGACTCAAAAATCAGGGCACCTTGAATCTTGGACTTCCCAGTAAATTGAAACCTACCCTCATGCAAATGGTATGACTAGCACAATTTCCTGCTGCACTTACGGTCATATTCCAAGGGAATTCAGCCTCTCTAGTTCTAGGCTCCCAGAAAAGACTCAGTTCGAGAAGCACATAGTGCATTCCGTGCTGCCTAAGGCCATCCTCAGCATTTTTAAATCCTTAATACCCATGGACAGAAACTTGAAGTTTTTGCCAACTTGTCTACTGCCAACCATTAGTAGCAGTGATGAATCTGAAAACCTCCAGATACTTGTCTCCAGGTGACTAATGTTTAATGTTTAAAGTGGCCTCAGCGAAGCTGACAAGAACCGTGCATTTCTGAGACCTGAGATCTGCAACAGCAGCAGCTTGCTGGGTGCATGGCATGATGTTGGCAGGCTTCTTGCAAGTCAGAAGCTCCGCAATCTCCAAGATGTTGTATTTGTGTGGAATTGAAATCCTCTGACTTCTTGGGCTTCTGTTGTTTGGGTTTTTTTCTGTATATTGACGAGAGAAAATACTCTGAGCTGCACAAATATTTCCTTTCCTCCACTTTGTTTTGCTTTCCATATAGAAGCCTGACATGCTGGAAAATTTTAAAACACTCTGCCCCCTTCAGTATGCCAGAACCAGGAGCAAAGTAGCAGAGAATCAGGACACATGTACACAAAGGAGATGTCTTTTTTTAACTTCCTTATGCTGTGTATCCTTTGGTTGGCAGTGTGAAAGACACTTTAATACCTGAAATAATTTAAAATCTGTTAAATTAGAAATAGCAATTATACTGATCTTTACTGGGTATCTGCTGCCTCAGTCTAAGAAGTAAAATCATTAAAACTCTCTCCCGCAGCCTGTTGAGAGAAATAATATTTAGTGGGTGTTGAATTTCATATGATTCAGCTCTGTCTTGAAAATTGGCAAACCTTTTATACTCAATTAGATTTCAAATCTGCTTTCAATACCTCATTCTTCATACAGCTGACTTCTAATGGAACTCGGAAACAAAGCAAACATTGACCTCCTCAAGTAGGGCTGTCTGCTCTCCTTCCTAATGTAGCACAAGTCTCATACAGAACCACTGTTTTTGTGGCTTCAGCTGAGCAGTTCAGAAGAATGATCTGTTGGGCCAAAATACCACAAATAGCATTATGGAAGAGTAACTGAATTACCAGATTGTTCAAGTCAAGCATGCATGAAGTTACACGGAAATGCCATCAGACTTTAATGCATTATTCTCTTAGTAGCTAAGTAAGATAAAGCTAACCATAGCACGGATTATGTTATGGCACTGCACAGAATTACTATTACTTGTATTTTTAATATCCTGCCAAGTCAGCATATCCTGCTGAGAGGTTCAGTGAGGTTCTGGCTGCACATGGCTTATTTTTCTCTGCTTTGCTTTACATTCATACAAAAGGTAAATTTCAGATCTGCAACTTCCTCTGCTGCATTATACTCAGTCTTAACATTTCCAGTTTTGCCATGTAGTGTTACTGTCTGGCACCATCTCAACTGGAGCACCTGCTTTACTTTTTAAGACTGTGTGATTTAAACTTCAGTTGGTGTCTTTTCTTTTTGGCTTTATGACACTATGTACTCCCTTTAATATCCCACTTTGCCCAAATCAAAGTCATTGGACTGACAATAAATTTTAGCTCCTCCAATGAGGAAGATGTGCAGACAGAAAGGATTTGGAGACGATTTGGGTGGGTTGTGAGATATGACAGTGTGGACATTCAGTTTGTAAAATTGTTCTGATATTTTAATGCTACTTGATCTTCTCTAGGGTTTAGAAGCAACATATGGGATTCTGTAGAGATTATAAATTTGGCACAGCTACATTTTGCTCAAGACCAAAAGTAGAAGTGACTTGTCTCCTAGATAAAGATGTTCTCATAACTGTCCAGCACAAATTTAGAAACCTAAGAAATTCAGTTTAGTGCAGCTATACTTTTTAATGTGTCTTCAACTTAAAGCATTAAAAAGATATTTATTCTAACAGTATAATCTTTATCTGGTTCATTCTACCATCAAAGAAAAAGCAAGTCTTATCTTGGAAGTTTACAGTCTAAATAGACAAGAAAGATAGAAAACAGAATATGAACATTATTATCCCTGTCTTGCAGGTAGGGATGTAACAGGTTGCTTTCTCTGCCCTTTCACATGGACTGAACCTTTATTTTTCAAGACTAAGTCAACTGTCTTGACAGCAAACCTATTTTGTTTTGCTTATACTGACAACAAATTCTCATTATTTTTCTAGAACAAGTGATGATACAGCAGCATTTTTGTTTTTAATCAGCCAAGCAATAAGCTCCATACAAAATCCCCAGAAATACTTGGGATTAATCCCAGTCTATTTTCACTGACTGCACTGAGTGTCCACTATTGGTTTTATGGAAGCAGAGTTTGGTGAATAAGTGATCTCTTGTGAGATACCATGTTTAAAACCCAGTGAAGTTTAAGTCATGGACAAGTGTACTCACAAGGGTTTTTTTGATATTTAATTGCCTTCTAAGCATCTGGCATTCTCCTTATATTTGAGTCTTGTGTAATGAGACCTGTTGACAAGCATTCACAGAATTCTGCTTTCCTGAATTTAATATCTGAAATTACCCAGGAATGTGACTCATTATATGGTTACTGCAGCAGCTTTCTGCATGTACAGAACAGCCTTCATCTGTTTTTTTTCTCAGTGTATGTTCTGTATAATTATAATGTTTCTGCTGCTGTTATGAGTTACTAAATGGCATTTAATTATTAAGGTAGTATTGTTGCTGCTGGAAAAGTGAGAAAATAGAAGGGAGAGAAGAGACCAGTATTAAGTCAGATGTGCTATTTTCCTACTATCTTACTGTCTTCAACAGGACACACAGTCATTGCATACAGAGAAAATGACACTGGAAAATATGATTGAATTTCAAGACTTTTGTCCTTTCAGATCATACAGATCTATGTTTTTTTCTAAAACAGGTTTTCTGGGAAACTCAGAAGCCAGACTTGAGCTTTGGGACCACTTCTTTACCTGTGTTCCACAGCATCTAGCCACACTGTGCACTGAAACTGGTTTCCTATGAAATTCTGCTTTGGGGCTGACTTGTTGTTTGGGGTCAGCTCTGGCACAAGCTGGATAGGCAGCTTTTTCTGGAGTCCAATGAAGTGTGGACACACTCTGCAGTTGTTCTTGCTGCTGGGTTGCCGTTCTCTACTCAGATTTATGCATCCATGAAACACCAAGATCTCTATCAAATTTGACTGAAATCAGGCAATGTGCCCAAAAGGCTTAGAGACAGAGATATAAAGATGATATGGATGAAGGTGTCTCTCCTTTGGGAAAATAGACAATAACATCCTTCATGACATGGCAGGTAGTGAGAAGTTGAGTCTATGTTGCTAGGGTGTTAAGAACTCCCTAGTCAGCACTCACAGAAGCTTATGGTACAGGCTGTGTAAAGCATGTGAAATCCTTACTGCTTCAGGTTCTTCAATTCAAGAGCTGATCATATCCTGGGAGTCCTTTTCCTCCATCTATGGAACTGGGAATCAAGAATGTAAAACTGCAAGGGTGTACTCTGCATATCCCAGCCTTACTGCTGACTTTTTTTAATCTTCACAGTGATCAGCTCTATTATTACTGCTCATCAATTTCAGCTCTTTCAATTTCTTGTACGGTTGGCTTTTTTTTTTTCTTTAAGTGACAGTTTAATATACTTCAAACAGCACTCCTAAAATCTAGCAGAGTAACTGAGTGTGGGGTGTTTGCCTGGAGAAATGTGTTCCTTACAGAAATCCTAGTTTGGGTACAAGGGTGGCATACCTTTATCCTGTCCTTGTGTGCTGCCACAAGAGTAAGAAGCTACCCTGAGAGGAGGGCCTGGAAAGAGAGGCTTTGGGGTACAGTCGTGTGAAAGAGGGAGAGGCTGCACACTAACAAGCACAAACGGCATGGCACTGTGGGACAGCAGCGCTCATTGGAGGCACTGTTAAGTAGACAGTGTGGGAACTGGCTGTGAGTTTCAGCAGCTGATTCAATTGAACCACCTGCACATAGGATGGTTGGGTTGCATAGCCTGATTCCACCTCATTTTGCCTCCTGCAAATGAAGAAGTAGAGAGGTTTACTCTGGAAGCTTGTATCTGAAGTATTAGATGCATAGCTACTAATACTGCATAAGTGCATGTACAAGGCTGTATACATGCATACATGATTAAATACATGATTAAGGGTATGCTTTAGCAGTGTAAATAAAGATCTTGTTTCCTTTTCTCCTCCACCTTGTGATTTGATCCCAAGATTCTATTTTTAATATAGGGTTGTAAAAACACTCAAGACAAAGGTTTAAATAACATTCAGGTCATTACTATATTGATTTTGGGTTTGGACTATTAATTGGACACTAGTGATCTAGTTTTGTCAGTGGCATGGCCATAAAACTGTAAAATGTCTTAGAAAAGATCAGTACATTTTGTCACCTCTGAATGCATTGAGTTTCAGAAGCAAAGACAAAATAATGATCTATGTAAACTGAGCTCTCCTGTAGTAGTCTGGTTAAGAATTTGGCTTCTTCCCCCTTTGTAAGCTCCCAGGTGGATTTTCTTAGAGGGTTGCAGAAGATTAAAGGTTTATTTCTAAGAAGCTACAATTGGCTTTTTGGGCACTTAGTATCCTCTAGAGATATTAATATCTAATCCATTCAGGGATAATTGCATTAGTTGTCTTTTCTCCCAACTAAATTAGAGTACATTAACAGTCAATTTTGTGTTGACAGGGCATGAATTTCTACTGATAGGAATAGAAAGCTTTGTATAATCTCAAGCAAAACATCAGTCTACACTTTCAATCTTAAGAGTATATCATTGGATCAAGGACTTTATAGATGATGTTTTGCAGATGAGAGAGAGAGAGATCTCATTTCAGCAGTAATGGGAAGCAGTGGATTTAGCAACAGATAAACCATGTTTCTATCTGGAAGTGTTGCTTTTAACCCAACAAAGCTTCAGATCACAAGCCACTCCTTTGCGTTAGACTGTTAATTTTTAATGCATGTAGCAATTACTAGTGTGACAGATAGCAGACCTGATCTCACTCCCATCATACTCTGTGGGAGTTCAGGCATTGATCTCACACAGGGAGACAACAGGTACAAATGCAGTTAACAAGGCATGATATATGTCATCTACATATGGTTTTATCTATATATGTGAATGCCAGCAATATGTTCCTTGTGGCTTTTGACATTAAAAGGTCTTTCTAAACCAGCCTAAAAAGCAGTTGAAGAATGGGTATCTTTGACATAGCAATTCCTTGTTTCTCATCCAACTGCAAGTGAAAATTTCAGTCTGTCCACTTTTTGTTGTTATCAGGCAGCAGGCAGAGTACAGCCCAAATTAGAAATCGATCCCATCGTCCTAAATTTTTTGCTCAGTTCTGTGTTTTTCAATCTTCCATCTCTTTGACAAAATTATTTGTCCTTCCTAGAATAATACTCTCATTCTTTCACAAATACCCCTTCTTGTTGTCTTCTTTTTGCTACAACTTCAGATGCCAGTGGCAGCTCACTACCCTGTAGCCTACTTCCACCCTTTTGGAATACAGACAATGTCTCATAATGGTTCCCGCTTTCTCTCTCTGATGTCTGGGAAAGCAGCCCTTTCCTGACCTTGCAGGTTCATCACCCAAAGATGCCATTCAAGTAATGCAGTTTACCTGCCAACAGTGTGGACTATTTTGAGAGCTCTTATTTACTATGCAGAGCAACTGCTTCCCAAATCTGAAAGAGATAAAAATGTATGAGTAGCCCATAAGCCTTGCTCTTCCCTCCCCCTAAACATCCAAATCAGAAATAATGTAGTATTCATTTTGCTTCTATTTTGTCAAAGCAAAGGGGGAGACAGACAGCAAGGCAGAACCCACAGCTCACTCTTCAACTAGAATTCAGCACAGAAAGGTGCATACTCACTGTTCAAGTAAATCTGAGGAGAGATTGGCTGCTATGAACCTCTTGAGACTGTTTAAATTCATCTAGCACTAATCTTTTACCTCTTATTAAATACTACTACATGTAAAAGTCAGCAAAGGCAAACCCCTTTTGTTAAGGTGTCTTTTCTATTAGAAGATAAGAGGCAAAAAATAGGGAATATCACAGTAGTAGTTGACATTCTTTGTCTGAAGTAACAATTTTGTGCAATGAGGCTAGAAAATAATTTTATAATTGAAACAATTTTCTTGCACTGGGAAACAGAATCAGTGTTGTATATAATTTGAGAAATTCCTGTTTAGAAGCATTAAGGATGATTCATCCCCAGCTGAGCTGATTGTTTGCACTCCCTCCGCAGACACTGCCACCTCCATCCCATTCTGAACGAGTTTCTGAAGTACAGAGCCTTTGCAAAGCTGGTAATATGGCCAGTTCCCAAGTCCTGAATATTTATCCACTGCAAAACTCTGCTGCAAATCTTGGTGGATGTGATTAACAAATTGGGAGAGTGTTTGTTCTCTTATAAGCTTTAATATTTTTATAAACTGGGATTATGTTTGTAGTATCTTATACTGGATGGGTACTGTCAATGGAGTTTAATTATGATTGCTCAGGTTTTAGTGGAATGTGGCTTTAACTAGCAGCTGACTGATGAGCAACAGATTGTCAGCTTCTGCTTTTACATAGAGGAGTAATGTAACTTTGCACACTAAAATAAAATTTGTCATCCAAGGTATTACAGACTTACATTGTTCCAAATTCTAAACTTTGCTAAGTAAGCTTCTCAGCACTGCTAGGCAAACCGCTGCTCTGCGGTATGTACAAGTGCTGCATGTGTGGACGTAGGACTGGATGCAGCATATTGGTTCTGAACCATTTAAAAGAACCTGTTATAAATCCTAGATCTAAATCCGGATGTGGATGTTAGATAGGTGTTTGCAGCTGGGGTTTTGTTGTAGAACCTTTCCCACACTTGTAAATGAATAATAGAAATTAAAGAAGTGTTCACCTTTAAGGGCTAGACCTAAGACCTTGTGTATATGCTTTTATAATAAAAGCTAGAGCCATGATGTAGGAGCTCTTTTTCAGCATTAATCACTATTGAATCCACTGTGAAATCCTGCATAAAACATGATAGCATGCTGTGGCATACAACAATTGCTGTTATGGGACAGAGGAGTATGGAGAAAATGTATTAGAAATGCAGTGAGTAAATGAAGTTGACTCGCCACATGGGATATTTTGAGCTACATTGCACATTTCAGAGTAGAAAAATCAATGTAAAGGGAAAAGAACTTCCACAAAATTAGTATCAGGGGCTGATCACTCTTGGAACTTCTTTTGGTCTCTGTTACCTAATTTGAATGTGTAGTGAGGGGAGCTTTTTCTGTCTGCAATGTATTCTGCTGCTTTTTTTATAGTGAAAGAACAGTCGTTGAGCAAAAACCCTGCCTTTGGCAATATGTGTTAATTGATGTGTTTCCTCAAAAAAAAACCACAACCCACAACACCACTAAACAAAATAATGCAAGAGAATTACTGTAGGGTGTTTGATTTCTGAATATATTGGCTGACCCAAACCTGGTAAAAGTATTTAAGAAAACAGTCTTATTGCCATTGTTTGTCAAAGGCATGACCTGGTCTGTGTTGGCTTTAGGGGCTCTAGGTGGGTCAGAGGAGCCACTTGGGCTCTGCTGATGTGTGCAGCGCAGTGTCAATGGCAGAGCTGCTCCCTTGGAGGCACCCCCACTTCCGCTCATAGGGAAAGCTGTGCCAAGGGCAGTGCCTTCACAGACAGAGATGCTGCTGGTGGGCAGCGCTGTGGGAGAGGAAGCCAATGTTCACTGGGCATCTGGTTCTCCAGTTGGCCACATCCGTGCTAGTAGCTGTTTACTGTGCAGAGAAATTCAACATGCTGAAAATGGGTGCTTGCATTAGGTCATCTTATTTGCCTTCCAGCCAGTTCAAAATTGTCCTCTGTATTCTGTTTTCCAGTGATTTTCTTTGCCCAATTTCAACTGACCTAAATAACCAAGCTTTCATTTTATTCTATTTTTCAACCCAGTTGTGCTAAATCTTAGCAGCTGTTTCTTGTACCTGATCTGAATTTTCCTTCTTAATATGTTCTGGTATAAAGGCAACTGACTTTGTGGGCTTTTTTCTATCTTTCTAATTTTTGCTTAGGAATTAAGAATAACTTTGTCATCTTGTCAGAATGCTAATTTTACATCCGCTAGGACACTTGGGAAACAAGAGTAAATAAACTGATTTGGTTTGGTTCACATTCTGGCGGGGGGAAGCCAGCAGGCTAGGTCTTGAATGCAGTAGCAGGCAAGGTCCTGCAGTACCTAATCAGGAAAGGGAAGAGACAGAAAAATGCTTCTTGTGAAATTCCCATAGCAATTTTGCTGATAAAAGTTGTTCAGATAAGCTCCAGATAACCATCCAAGCTTATAAGTGCTCATCTGCACCATCTCTAGGTGGTTTTGAGGTTCAGTCATCGCTAATGAAAAGATGTGATTGAAAGCAAAAGAAGATATGAAATGCCCTCTCCTCTAAACCAGCAGCTATCACTCACAGTAACAAAATATCGCAGATAACACTGCTGGCCACTTTTCTCTATCCTTCGCTTCAGTACCTAGAATACAGAGTGAGCCATCTTACTGATTCTACTATTCAGGATGAAAGTAATTCATTTTTATCATTACTTATCAATAATTATTCATTTAAGTCTTGGCAAGAGAGGAACACAGAATTCCAAGCTGATGGAAGAAGTTCAAAGCTTTACAATGTGCCATGAAATCTCATGCAGCAATTACATCCTGTAAAATCTTTGGCCATGGAAAGTTCAAGTGTCACCTCACTGTAATTATAGCCTTGGTTTCTGAGAGGTTTATAATTCAGCAGCAGAGAGGATGTCAGCATGAACTGAGCATTCTGTAATGGGCATGGCTCTCAAACATCAATATTTTTCCTTTAAATTTGTTCATAAGGATGTTTGGTCCTTCTTTGTTTGCTTTATTTTTTAATGACAACTACTTTCTTTTATTAATTATCACTAGAAAGTCCTCTAAAGAGAATGAAGGCATTTGAATTTGGTCTGTATTATGCCTCCAGGAGGTAAATGAGAAATTATTTAGTGTCAAAGTCACCTTCATACCTTCTGGTATCACAAATTTGGCTCCATATTATAAAATCAAACTTCTGGCTGAATCCTTAAAAAAGGATTTCCTTTTCTGCCTCTGGGTTGTGCTGCAGACAGAGCTCACTGTTGTGCCATGCCTTACAGACTGCTGCAGTTCTGCCCTGGAATTATTGGGATGCTGGAATTTGCTGTAAACGTGAGCTCTCACAACTCTGTGCTGTGCTGTGCTATGCCCTTTCCATGGGGAAAGCAAACATCCCATGGCCCCTTGACTGGAGTTTTTAGCTGTGAAGTGGCTGTACAGAGCAGCTGCTCAGCACTTGCAAGTGCTGTGCTGGGGCAGGATGCTACAACCCCTAGAACTGCTTTACTGAAGGAGAGCTGTAACCTTTGTCCGTGCTCCACAATGCATGTTGGAGAATCTGGACACCTAGCATGCTCTATTCTCTCCTGCAGAGCAGGGGTTAGTACCACATTGAACCATTAAGCTGGCTTCCTTCAGCTATGGCCCAACAGGCTAGTTTATGTGAACACATTCTGTAACAAATAACTCCTGATTAATTTTTAATTGGATTTTCTTCTTCTTGCTATGGTTTTGTGCCAACATATTTATTAGATGGAGCCACTTTCTGTGATCCCAGGACAAAGAATCCTCCTCTGGTTCTTCTGTGAGTTCCTTTTAACATCAGTGAAGTAGAGCAAAATTGGGTTCCAGTTTTCTAAGCAGCTATAGTTAATGGAAAATAGTTCCTTACATTGGCCTATCCATCCTACTCACATCACTTACTGCTCTTCCTCCTCCTGATTTTCTTCTAATGAGGAGGCATGGATGGTTACTCCTGGCGAGATTCTTTTACTACAGTGGCACTTCTCAATCTCTTCTGAGAGCATGATTATGTTTTCAAAGACTGCCTACTACAGATTTTCCAGGTGAAATACTTCAACCTGTATATGCACTTGGGGATTTTGAAAAAGCTTCTAAACAAGTGTGTTAGGTTGGGAGAGAGAATAATTGTCATCAGCTTCATACACCCGTGTTACTTACTATGGGAACAACTACTGAAAGAGTTGTGCATCTGTCTTGGAAATAAAAGCTTTCAGGGGAGGCACTGTGGAAAGACAGGCTCTTGATTAATATTTATCTTGTTAATTATCTAATGTGAATGATAACTGTTAGTAAAAATGTGTACTTTGCTTTGGTTTGGGTTTTTTGTGTGTGTGTGATTTTGGTCCAGATTCCTGATACTTAAATTCTGACAGAGATGCTGCATGGAGGTGTAAAGGTTTTAGGCAAACTTTGTCTTCCTCTCTTTACCTTTTGCTTCTCTGAACAGTTCTGACTTCAATATGAGGTTTGAGGCTGTTCTCAGTAGTGTTTGGATTTATTGGATCCTTAAAGATTGCTTTGAGAGAAGAGAAAAAGCAGACCATGGCAGATCTGTAAGGGACCCAGTTACACAGGCAGTAGATTGCTGGGCCACTGGATTTCTGAGCTCCTCCAAGCTTTTTGTTAGCGTTCTGGGAAAAACAATATCTCTAATTATTCTATTTCAACAACTGAAGTGTAGACTGTTGTTTGTTGGGCTTTTTTGGGTTTTGTATGACTGTAGACTTTTTTGAGTATCATAACTTTCTAGAACAAATCTAGGCTGAAGAACTTAGGAGTGATTCCAAGTAAAATATCACTCATGTAGCAAATAGTGTAAATATTTAGACTTCTACCCACCCAAGCATAAGAGCAGAAACTAATTGTAGACAGACATTTTAGGTGCGTTCCAACCTCCAGTACTCAGCTTTGGGAGAGCAGCGTTTCAAGAAGAATTTGCTGATCGGTTAATGCAGGGAGACATACATTAGATTAATGTCACAGCCTGTGCTCAAAAATACACATCGCAAAAAATAACAGTACAAGCATTTCTTCAGGCTTCTGAATTCTTGTGCCAAAAAGGGAATATGTGAGTGGATCTGGATCTGGGCAAGAAACAGTATCTTCTCCCATGAAAATTGCCATGATTTACAAATGTTTCAACTCTCTTTTAATATAAAACCTTGAGCTTCAGTTTTCCACGTCTCAAAGAAGAACCAAAATCACCAGATATCACTTCTTTTTGAGGTACTGGGTATTTAAGAGACAAGCCCATCTTCATGGGAAATTCTTAATTGTGTTATGCTATAACCTAGGGATTTCCAAACTAACACAAAATTAAAATCTATATTCAGAGGCACACATATGCTGATTTCTCTGTGGAAAAGAAGGAATAGTCTTGCTTCTCAGACTTTGTTATATTGCGTAATTGTATTTTTAACTCTGTGAGAAGGCTTGTTCATTTCTGTAAAATCTATTTATGTTCAAAACCTAGCCCAATGGCATACAATTGAAACAATTAAAAGCTCCTATTTTTCAACTGAGAAGTAGCAACAATATTAGCAACACTATATAGTGGGCATATGCTGACAATACCAACAATGTGCTTCGTTAGGAGGGAAATAGGATCAGTGGCAAGTTCATGTTAGGAGTTTGGATGCCCCTGATTGTGCACCCATCTCTGAGTCTGAGTGGTGACATAGGGACAGAAAATAACTGTACTTTTTGAAGCCTGTTGATATGAATGACAAGGAGGAGAATCTGGCATGGAGCTGCTCATACAAGGCAGCTGTGAGCCACCCAGTATGACAGCCCTGGCTGCAGCGGGCTATGTATCTGTAGTGCAGCTAGGGAACGGGTTTGCATTAGTGTCCAAAGGACGGTTGCCATCTGAGCAAGAAAGCTTTCTGTGCTTCTGGTTATCTGTGCCCTCGAACAGATAAAGAAACTAGAGCAGACTTACAAGGTGTTACTACAATGAGAGGATGGATAGCTCCTCTTCTAAATGAAGGCAGTGAGGGAAATCAGAATACCACAAAAACAGTTCCACATCTATGCCAGGAAAAAAGAATTTGCACCAAATAATGGTGATACGAGAATAAGTGAATCTGAACTGGCTATCAGTGATTTTAGACTGGAGATTAATGGAGGGTTCCTAATCATAAGGATTATTTTGGAATAACTTTCTGCTGGAGATCATGGCAGTGAGGCAAAACCCCAGCTTTTGGCAATAGAGCAATCTTATGCATTGGCATGGCAATTTCAAAGAGCAGAACTTTGCTTCAGCTGTGTGCAGTGCAACTTACTATTAAACTGCAGTTCAGATTTGATTATTTTCTTGTTGCTCTGAAGAATCAATATGTGTTAAAGTTTAGCAAGTATCTTTATGTAGAATCAAGTAGTTTTAAAATGACATTTAGTTCACCCTCTGATTTACAGCAGTTATAACTTAGGTGAGGTGTTAGCAATATTGCAGGTAATGCCCCTTCTAAGAGAGATTAATGTAGCTTTAATTACAAGCAGAGAATGCATACCTAAAACTACTTGCTGAATTTTATTTAACTTCTATTGTTATGTCTTCATTATTGCTGACCAAGAGGTACCCATTGAATACAAAATGTCATAATCAGCATATAGATGAACAGAAGAGTTTCTTGCACTGTATTATTAATGTAAATGAAAAGTAAGATTGCAACTAAAATAGACCCTTCTGAAAACTTCATTAGTACTTTAATTTCTCGAGGAAATAAATTGCATGATTTAATGGGTACAGTAAAAATAGGTCTGGAAACACACCAACTGGTTTGCCAAGAATATTTGATAAACAGTGTAGTGTGTTGACCTAAGATTTCCAGTGGTGGAGCAGAACTGGAAATGGCTCTACAGCACGTGTTTTGTTAAAAATCTTGCACTTTCAAACATGAAGATAGTTTAGTTGCACCAACAGCTCTCTTCAGCTTAAATGATACCCACACATATGCACAAGCCTGACCTAGCACCAGTGCGGGAACAGAGTAGATGAAGTATAAAAAGGGACTGCCAACCCCAAATATACTTGTAAACAGTGAAAAAAATCTCATGGTTGTGACGGCAATAGCATTTATTTGGAACTGGTGCCACGTTCTTCCCCGTGGGTGATGAGGAAACTTATTCTGCCTCACAGTTCAGTTCCTTCACAGGAATGAGCACAGCTTGAGGCTCTAAGGCACCCTTGGTGATAAAGCAGCCAATGTGAATGGTTGGAAGAGGATGTAATGACAAACTTCCTAGCATGCACTGGTAATCAGAATTCCTGATAGTGAGGATCAGGTTTTGAGAGCTACATAATCAGCCAGAAAGCAACACTGGTACTAGGAAATCAACATCTCATTCCAGCTATGGGTGTCTTTTGAGGGGAGCATCATAAGAAGACAGGCAATTAAAAATAGGTTGTACTTCGAGGTTTTAGTTATAGATGATCTTCACAAGGATGAATTAGAGGTTATCCTGTGAAAATCAGGATGACACTTCTCTAATACACAGATCTAGATGATTATTTCATCCAGAATACTTTTAGATAAAGGTCAATGGTACATTTTACACATTCACTTCAATTCTGCTAACTATTCAAGCTTGGTCCTTTTTCACATTAAAAGAAGAGAGAGATGGGTGACTGAATCTGTTCAACAATATTAATGTTTGTCCCATGGTATAGCTTTTATATTGTGAAGTGGATATTGACTCTCACAGAGGTGAATATTAAGGTTTATCAACCCTAAAGGTATGTATTGACCAAGACAAACTAGAGGTCACTGCAACATCAAGAGTAAATAAATCTTAATGCTGCCAAAACAGGAAATCAATATGCATGTTTTCCCACTTATTTTAAATGTCATTGAACTATCTGGAAGTATCTTGATTATGTACCCGAATTCCAAGATAGTGGACTTTTTTATTGCTGTGCATAACCTTCTAAAGACAGGTCAGAGGTTGGGCAAGGGTTCAAGAAAAGCTCTGGTAACTGTTGTCCCTTTCTAAACAAGACAGGAAACAGGCTCTACTGCTTTCAAAGCATGTCATTTTTTATATTTAACCTATGTTGAAGCACCCATCTGTACTCATTTTCAAGCCAAAAATAATAACTTATCTGGGGTGAATTCACTCAAATTATGAGAAAACCGGTTCACAACCTCTAGTGACAAAACCCAACTCTGTACCACTGCACTAGGCTGACTCTTCTTCATGTGACTAAAATCTGAAGTGCTGAGATGTGGCTTTGATTTTGGAGTCCTAAACACATTGCACTGTGTCATGGGTTCAGCAGTAGCAGTCATTTTTTCTCCTTCTTAGTAGCTGGTGCAGCACTGTGTTTTTGACTTGTGGCCTGAGAACAGCACTGATAACACCAATG
>JAOEHY010035534.1:0-12657 GCA_025447955.1 Psilopsiagon aurifrons | reverse complement strand
GGGTCCTGGTGGGGGGGGGGGCAAGCATCAGAGAACCAGAAACAGCAAATAAATCAGCTGCAAGCAAATAAAGAAGCTATAGGCAAATTGAAGCGGCGTGCTGCACCAGCTTATTGCCAAGGCAGTGACAAGCGCTGTGTCTCACCCCACAGATCCCCCCACCCCAAACATTTCAGAGGCAGCACAATCATTTCTCAGGCCCATCTAAGGGCCCCCTCCATCCCCGCGCACCCCCCTCGGTGACAGATTGCTGTTATAACATTCAGAGTGACTGACGGATGGCATAGCAACAAGTGAATTAAACAGGCGCTGCTTCTGACATGAGTGGCGGTAAATGTCATAAAAGATCAGCCGTTAGACTCCGAACGTGGCTTTCCTACCGCTGAGCGAAACCAATTTAGGTGATTTAGTGGAAATGAAAACTGCAGGGATCATGCAGAGGAGAAGGGGAAGTCTGGAGCGGTGCTGAACTCCGCTCAGAGCCCTGCCAGGAGCCGCAGTGCCAGCGTCCATCAGTTTGTATGTATCAGGTACAGGTCCAAGGTCAGCCCTGCACAAGCAGAGGATCATCACCATCCCCCTGAACAGGAGGCAGTCGGTGCACAGGCACTTCTCAGCTCGTTTCACGCCAGGGTACCTTGTTTCCTCCCTTCTTTGCAATGTGAGCATCAGACTGGAAGCGGATGAGGCCAGCAGTACAGGTGTGAGATTCATCCGCCTGTATCCAGACAGCAATCCAAGACATCCCAATTCTACCAGCCTCCCAGGACCTGCCTGTCTTGTACACTCTCAGCAGCCATATAAAGTCTCACTCCATTCCACTCGGCATCCCCAAACAACCCAAGCCACGTGCCTTTTCCCAGCTCCCTGCGCAACGCTCCTCCAAGGCAACCCAAACCCAATAAAAATCTGTATTCCAAAGACACCTGCCTTAAAAATAACGTTATTTTGCAGTAGTGCCACTTTAAATCTTGAGCAATTGAAAATCCAATTTGCACTCAGAAACATTCAATTTGTTTGCAGGTGTTTTCCTCTTAAGTCGCGCTGGGTAATCGGGGCTGGCAGAGCCCATGGGGAGCCCCAGGCAGGTGCCACAAACCATGGTACCGGCTGAGCTGGGGATGGTTTGTGAGATGTGACACGGGGCTGGAGCAGAGCTCCTGCATCAGGGAGATTAACTTGTCATGTCAAGGGAATGGGGTGAGATACAGGCTGGGCTTGTGCATAGGCAAAGCCTCCCCAGTACAGGTCCTACTTGGGACCTGAGAGGCATTTGGCTTTGTCCATCTGAAGGACAGGATGTAAAAGAGAGGGGAAAGGGACCAAGGGTTCTCTCTGCCCCAGCCAAGAGAGGGAAGGGGGCTGGAAGCAGGGCTGTCCAACAGCGCAACATGTAGGGCTAATGAGAAATTAGTGGGTGTTTTAATTAACTGATCATCAGTCACTAGAAAGTCCCATGTGCCATGAGTTTGAGCTGGAGGGGACGGGAACTCCAGGAACCTCAGCTCTGTGCAGTACAAGCTCAAATCAGTTATTCCCAAAGCTTACCACAAGATGACTCAATGCAAACCTCACCTTGGTTTGTTCAAGAATTTCTGATTTTGGGGTTTCTTCCACCCAGCCTCAATAACATGGTTCACCTCAGTTCCCCCCATTTTCCAAGGGCAGCTTGTGAAGTGCACACGGAGGGCAGTGTTGCCCAAAGCAGAGTAGCTCCATCCCACACAGCTTCAGCAAGAGCCCATACAAGGGCCTGAAATCACAGCTCCATCTGCTCTCTCCCATTGCTCAGTCCCAGGCCAAAGAGAAGACAACCTGCAGCATCTCCCACCACTGTGCCATGCTCCGTGTGCCTCAGCCATCTGCATTTGCCATCAGATGGAGCTCAGCCAGAGGATATTTCCTTCTCTTACCAACAGCTATTTACTGTCAGCATGAAGTGACATGTCTGGATCCAAGACATGGGATTACTGTTGAATCTGGGAGATGCTCTTCTGCATAATGACAGCCACGGAGCATCCATGGGCAACTTGTGTGCTGACATGGGATGGAGGTGAGATGCAGATACTGCAACTCAGTCTGCACACAAGAATGAAGTGTCTAACCCCAAACCCAACTCATGCATCAACTTAATCACCCTCCCTGACACCCAGTGCCCCAGACCTTCACCACCTTCCAGCCAGCTGCTTGAAGGTGCGCAGCTATTGATCCTCCAGATGACGGTGTGATTGGAGTCTAGAATCTAATGCCTGAGAAGTCCAGCCGAGCCCAAACCTCTCAAATCATGTTGACACGTTTAGGAGATGCCGGGCGCTTCATCCTCCCCGGTCCGATATGTAATTATGTACATGTCACCATGATGTAGGTGTTTGGCAGGGCAATAAAACCCCAGGGGCCCTGGGAGCCGGCCGCTGCTGTTCCACGCCGTCTGCGAGAGTGCTTGCTGCCAATTTCCTTCTGTAGTTAGACTGGAGGAAATAGAGCTCAATAAAGCAGCGCGTGGGTCACGGAGGAGGGTTTGTCTTGAAAAACAGGTTGAGGAGATAACCGAGGGCTGGGGCTCAAGTGTTCTCTTTCCTGCCTTCCTGAGGTTAGAGCCAGGCAAAGTGGGGGTTAGCAGGTAAAAACTGGGCAGGGCAGCCTGGAGATGCAGGATCTGACCCTGCACCTCTCGTTTCTCTGCCTCAAACACTACCAGCCTGATCCTATCGGACTCTGCTGTCACCCAGACACTTCCTTCCCCTCCCTCTGTACATGGGGATGGGGACCTGGAACCTGCTTGGAACATGGTGCTTCCCAGACTCTCTCCTTCTGAGGGCTCTGGGGCATCTCAGGCTCTACTGTGTCATGGTGTGATGCCCTTTACTGCCCGCCGCAGCCCATCAGGCTGGGTATGGCATAAATGGCAGCTGGGATTTAACACAGCACAGCCACATCCACACCAGCCTTCTGGCCACAGCCTCGCGTTGGGCTGCAGTGACAGCCATGGCAAATTCCCTTGCTCATTCCCTAATCCCTTCAAAGCCCTCAAAGGCTTTACGGCTGCTTGTAAGCTCTGCACCATCCGGTGCAGGGAGCAGGGTGCTGGGAGCAACAGAGCTCCTGTCCTAGCTGATGTTGCCCCAAAGAGCAAAAACAGTTCTGAGCAGTTCAATTCCTCCCATCAGGGCACACAGTTTCTCTTCACTAATACATCTTTTGCTTGATGAGCTGTCGATGGCAAGAAGATTTAATCTCCTACACCCCTGCTCTCTCCCAAGTCCACTAAGGTGAAGGCACTTTATTACAGAACCACTCAACTGTCCGTTCCTATCGATCACACCTTGGCATGGGTGACCTTGGATCGATGGGCTGCCGATTACGTAGTACCTGTTCACCCACAGCAAATGCCAGCAGGGCTCTGCCCATGACAGGAGGAACCCAGCTCAGCTCCATCCTCATGGGCAGGAGCAAGGACCCACAGCCGGTCTCCGATACTCAAGATGCTGGGGTTTGGGTACAATTTGTCTCTTTCTGAAGTGGATTCAGGCCTTGGGTTTGATGCTTCCCAGTAACACCAGTGCCCTGTGCCCAGGGTCCATCCCTGTTGTGGTTCACAACTACCCCTGGCTCTGCCCACAGCCCCTGGACAACCTCCCACCCACTGCTTTGCCTCTGCTAACCCAGGATGTCCACCAGGACAAGGGCAGGAAGACTGGAGATGTGCAATGCTGCTCCCCAGCCTGAGGGTGCAGGCAATTCCCCCCACTTTGCTCTCAAGCCAAAGCTCCTCTCTGTATCTATCCGATGATTCATCTGCCTCCAAGAGATGTCCCCTCCAACCAGCTACTGTCTGTCTTTTTAATCAAATCCTTTGCTTCCCTTTCCAGATAGGAGCCAGAGCCATTTTTCCATTACATACTGATTGATCAAGCCTTTGCGAGCAGGCTGTCAGCATCTTCTTGATAGTTCATTTCCAATCCCCACGCAGCAGGTAGCTGGGCTGAGCCCCCTCTCTCCAGCAGCAGCAAACAGATACACAAATGCACGCAATTAAGGAGAGAAGGCAGGGGGAAAATTGATCCTACTTTTGATTTTATGCCCACAGCTCCAAACCCTGTATCAAAGAGAGGGAGCAGCCAGTGTTAACCCTGAAACACACGAGCAGGAGAGGAGGACACGGAGGCGAGCCCATAATGTTGCTCAGTGCCAGGAGGAAGATGCTCCATCCTTGCACTGTGCAAAAGAGTGGAATAGGAGAGCCTCTGGGGCTCCCACATACTTTGCTAATGAGTTGTTTTCCACTGTAAGAAACAAGAAGGACAAGCCCACATTCTGCTAAACAAGGGCTGTGGCTACAACAGGCCAAAGATCAGCTTCCCCCAAGGAGGATGCCGACAAAACGGTAAAAGCATGAAATGAAACCTTCCTTTCCCTTCCTCCCTATCGCCTAGCAAATTTAATGACTCTGATGTGTGTATGTGCAGCCAGACAAGGCATGGTGTTCACTTGCCTGGGATGGGGGTTTCCCCTATGATGAGCCAGGCAGACAGGTACCTGGGTACCAGCCCCGGAAGCGGGCATGGGGTGCCCAGGGAGAAGCGATGCTGTGTTTCAGCCCCTTGCCCCACGCTGCTTCTGGATACAAAGAGGCTGGACCTGGTTTTGCTCCCCACACATGCCAAGTGTCCAACAGACCTAGGACTGGAGCTGTTTGTACTGCAGCAGCTTGGATACACAGGGAAGACCTCAGGTAATTAACACTGAAAGCAGCTCCACAGCTCCCTCCTGCCCATCTCCTGATAGAAGCAAGCAAAACAGCATCGTAATTTGCTCCCTCCCTCCTCCCATTTCTTTCCACTATCCTCTGCTATGTGCTGCAGTGTTAGCAGTCAGTGGGCTCCCTGGGGGCTCCTGGGTTTATGGCACAGCAGGAAGCAGCTTTGGGAGTGTGAGTTGTGCCCGTGCTCTGCAGAACAGACCCAGGACATGAGCCGTGAGCCCCCTGCCCAAGAGATGCAAAACCCCTACAGCAGGTGAAGACAGAGCTGGCAAGTCCATCCTAATAGCTCTGTAATCAAGTACCATCACCTCTCCAAGCACAAGCCAGGGACACACTGCATCCGGCCCCACACTCCCCCCAGCCCACCCTTTCCCATCTCTGCAGGGTGCTGCTGTATCACCCGCTGCCCACTGGCAAAGAGCTGCCTTATCTGTGCAGAAGGGAGCAGGGTTGCCCTGGCTATCAGCAATCAGTGGATTACCAGCAGTTTATCACTGTATTAGGGGACAAAAGACGCTTAGCAGAAGGGTTCTGAGACAGTGCAAAAGGCTGATAAGAAACACTCAGCTCCTTAGACACGTCTGGCACATCACAGGCTGCGGGACCCTGTGACAGAATAAGTGCACTGAGTGCTCTGGGCAACCAATAGTGCTCATGAAAGTCCAATGCTGCTGCCTTGATAGATGGGGATGGCTCTCAGCCTCCCAGTTGGGGGAGTGGGCTGCCCAAACCTAAGCTGACCCCTTCCTCCTCTTCCTCCGTTGCCATCCTGGCCTGTGGTTACACCATCTCAGTGCTCCATCCTGCACTAGACTCTGCAGGGCTTCAGCCAGGACTTGGAGCTTCCCAGCTGGGGTGGCAGTGGGACAGGGAAACACTTGTGATGCTGAAGAGCAAAATGCCTGGGGTGGATGGAGCACCAAGGCAATGTACATCAGTGCATCACTGGAAAATACCCAAGATACTTTAATTTTCCTTCCAAGGTTTCAGACAACTCCATTCTTCTCCTCCACCCTCTTCCTTTTCTTGTTTTTCTATTCCTTTTAATTAACAACATAATGGAACTCAATCCATTCTCACAAGAAACAGCCCTCCCCAGACTCCAAAGGACCTGACTAATAGGGTTAGAGGCTGTAAAAAGCACCAGATGAAGTTTTTAGCTTCCTTGTACTAATTATCTTCCCTGAGCAACACGACTACAACGATGCAGAGCACAGGCTGAGCCCCACTGCCAAGGGGACATGCGGGATGGGGGGAACTCGCTTTGTCTGGGCGTAATCAGTTCCTTTCAAAGCTTCAACAGCAACCCTTGGGTTTTCCTTGCAGCATAGAATAGACTGAACCCAAGGCCCAATCTGGCTTCCAGCTCCCATAACACACAGCCCAGTGTGACCAGTGCAGAGGGGCTGGGAGATGGGGCAAACTGGTGTTTTGCGACTATAATGGTTAAGAGGGGAAACATGGATAAATAGGCTGACAGCTAATGCTATTGAAAGACAGACAGACACAGCAGGTAAATAATGATAACGATTTTCTAATGAGCTTGCATCTGCACAGCACCTTGCCTCCAACTGAATCAGAAAAAGTGAGAGTAAGAAGATCCCAACACAACCCTCCAGCCCTTTACCATTTTATTGCCATAACAGAAGGGTTGTGTGTCAGGAGGGAAGTACTGATTCAACGTGATGCTTAGCTGTGCCCAGCTCTGGGCCACAGCACCCTATATCCCAGGACATCTCCCAGGATACAATACCAGGACATGGAGCAGCTTCCAATCAGCCACCAAGGCCCCTGCCTTTAGGAAAAGCCACTGCTGCACCACATCCTCTGATTTTTTCCCATGCAGTTGCCTCCAGGTTCTCAGAACCATCTTCTAGGATCTCTGGGGCTGTTTCATTTGGTGTGTGACCTGAAAACAAATGCTCCGATTTTCTCTCAAACTCAGAGCAGAAGCTTTTGATGTACATGGTTTAGGGCTACCTCCAATCCCAGCCAGCCTACAGGTTAATTACCTCTGTAGGCAGGGAATAAATGTGTTCCCCCAAGTTGTATTCTCAAAGCACTTGTCTCCATAGACCTTTGAGGTAAGAGGTGAGTGCTCAGGATTATTTCTTCCAGTCCAACTCTGCTCCAATTACCGACTCTATTTGTTCTAGTGAGTGCTTATCAAGTTAAAAATGCAAGGACTATAGATTTCTTTCCAGCTTAAATATCTGAAAACAAATGTGCTAATGAGCAAGCTGACCACCATAAAAATGATTATTGACAGCACTTCAAGGACCCAACTTTACTGCCTTTAAAACCTCTAACAGCAGCAGAATACAACTGATTGTCGCAGAGCCATCAACCCAACCTTAGCCAAAGGGAATTTCTAGATGAACACTTATAGAATAAAGGCAAGCAGAGAGGAGGAAAGAAAAGACAGGAATCAAATCATCTCTTGCCAAAGTTCCTCCAACCCTTTGATGACTATTTCATGCTTAAAATAGAGGCCAAAGGATGAGACTTTCAGATGCCCCTAAATCTCTACCACCACTGCAACTCAGCATGGCAGAAAGCGGTTGCTTTCACAGGCCTTCTCAATGGCCACTGCCATCCTCAAAGCTTCAATCTCCTACTGATGTCCAGTACAGGACTCCAGGGTTTCATATCAGCCATAGCTCTGCTGACCCCAGCACAGCTCCTGGACAGACCACGGGTCTTCTATCACATCAAAGGCCAGTGTAAGAGTCTGAAAGGGGGAAAGACTGAAGAGCTCTGCATCAGTGGAAAGCTCCATGAAGCCCAAGGAAGTCTTGCTGAGCCCCAGCTCTCATTGCTGGGCGAAAGAGAGGGTGACACAAGCAGCAGTCCATGCGCGTGTGATCTGGGTCTAGTATGGAGAGAAGCAACGCTCTGTGAGCACACACAAGCCGAGACTCATAAAGTCACTTTCTCCAAGGCAGATGAACATCTTGATCTCTTAGTCCACTTTCAATCAAAACTTGACATTAAAACTTGTTCACGCATCGTTCTGTATTTGCTGGGGACTTGTAGCTTCAGTCCCTGGCTGCTGTTTCATGCAGTCACAGAGATGACCTGGCAATTGGCTCGAAAAAGAGCTTGCCTCTTGCAGCAGTGCAAATGTCAGCGGCAACAGAACCAGTCCCAGCAGTGCCAAGAGCATCAGGCCACAGCATCTGCAGTCCCTGGCACCCTAAAGCCAGCCCTTTCCCTTCCTCATCACAGACAGCGTAGTCCAGGGCATCCAACACACACCAGCTTCAAAAGAAATTCACATCGCAGCTTTTTAACCTATAAGCAGCAGCCTGGAGTCTTTCTTGTCCAAACCTTACCAGGGTGACACAGAGGCAGAACATAACCGGAGATCGATGGGGAAAGCACAGGGTCCTTCGAGCCTCCTGGAGCCAGACAAGGAGCCTAATTGGAAAGGCTGCTTAGAACAGCCTGACAGCAGTGACAGGCATGAAGGGGGGGTTTACTGCTTCAAGGGAGAGAGGAGCAGAGACAAGACAAAGCCAGGCACCAATTTTGATCCCAAGGAAAACTAAGGGGAAGGGGAGGATTTCCATCAACTTCTTGTGCACTGAGCAGGAGTGATGCCTTACTCCGTAGTTGCCATCCCTGAGCTCTGCAGTGCCGCAGGGACTCTATTGACACAGCCAGAGCCTCAGCCAGGGCTTTTCCCTGCTGCAGATTTCCTCTTATACCCTCCCACACCACCAGCCTTGGGAAGCCCTTAGGAAGAATAGAATCACAGAGCTATTGGGATACAGACTCCAGTTTGAAGGTGTTTAACAAAATCCTGCCCTTCTGCACTGCCTGACAACTGATGCTCCAGTTTATGCTGCCCATCCGCTAGGATATAATCCCCACTGAAAATCAATAAAGGGGGCAGTAAGAAAAAAATCCTGCAGTATTGAAACAGAGTCTGTAGATCTACAGGTATTTCACATGCTTCTTTGTTCCTTCAGTGACTGCCTGTCTTAGGGTACTGCTTTGTTTTTGCAAACCCTCTATTCTCTGCCATCATTTCACAGCCAATGAAAGGGAGAGGAGCCAAAGACAAAGTTGTTTAGCATGTATTTCTAACATCCTCTGGAACAGGCAGGCAGGACGGACAGAGCCAGCACCAGGCTGCAGTCAGATGCAGATGGAATCCTCTCCCTGTGCCTGGCGCTGGGAAGGGCTGCACAGGGATTCTCCGCGGGAGAGATGAGCACTTTTAGACCTCTCAGGAGCTGGAGCAAGCCTGGACCTGCTCACATGATAGGAAAAGGTGAGCATTTTCTGAGGACAGGTGGGAAATCAAGAGCAGAGACCTGCCCTGGGCACTGCTGCCAGGACAGTTTGGAGAGAGGCAAGACAGCTCCTGCCTCCCCTCTTCTTGCTGCTGTCACCACCAGGAGGGAGGAACTGGCTCTGCCTTCTCCCACCCAGCTTCCCTGTGCCAGGGTACCGGTATGTCCCATCCCCTCCTGCCAGTCCTGAGCACAAGAAGACCCACAGCTGGAGGGGAGAGCAAAGACTTATCCTACAACCATCAGGTAACAGGGAACACACTGGGCTCATCCTCTGGTCCTGGACACCACAGGGCAGTGGCAACATCCCCAGGCAGGTCCCTGCCAGACCCATTCACTGCAAGAGCAGGCTAGGAAAGAAGCCGTGAAGGATGCAGGAGTATGCTCAAAGATGGCACCAGGGACGAAGCCACCTCCTGCAGCCACACTTGAAATGAGGTCTCTTTCTACTCTAGTGCCAAAGGGACTCCCTGTCCTTGCTGACAGCGTGAACATGCCACAGCAGCACAGGCACATGAACTATTAAAGAGGTTTTTCTTCTGAGTAAGACTGAATGAGGCCAGAATCACAGGAGGAGGAGGAGGAAGTCAGTTTAACCCCACATTCAAGGTGTGAGCAAGAGATTTCTATGCCAGCATCTGGGCTACAGCAGACAGATGGAAGCAGTCGGTTTGAGGCACAGTTCAGGGTCATGTCCTGGGTTTGTCACTGATCTGCTGTCCCTCAGCTTCTCCTTTGTCTAAACATCTTCCCTGTTTAGATTGCACCATCTTTCACATCTACTAAACACAACCCCCTCCAGCATGGACAGCTCCAGTTTACGAAGGTCTAGTTGTTGTTGGGAGAGCAAGAATTTAATTGTTAGTACAGATTGAAGGGAAAATAAAAGGGAGGGAAAAGGGCAGCCATCTTCCCACTGGTTTCCTACCCATCATCAAGAGCCCTGCAATAGCAGCCACGCACCAAGAGTGGTTCCAAGCCTGGGCTCTTAGACCTGCCTCTTGCAACGGCATTGTCAGACCTCCAGTTACATCTGCAAACGTATATACATGGCCACCCTTAGGAAAGGCAGGGAGCAGGTCCCCAAGGACAGCCCAGGCCTGCGTTTACCCAACCCAGAGTCTCTCCAGCCCACACAGAGAACTTTTCCACCAAAGCAGCTTCATGCAGAGCTTTGGGCTGATCCACGCAGAAAAAACTCAAGGTTGGTGGCCCTTGTGCATGGCATCGAGCAAACAGCAGCACGGAGAGAGGAGAAAAATCAAAGGCAGTGCACCCAGGGGGGCCACTGCGACTCCACTCTTTCTCTTGGCTATAATGAGCATTGGTTTCTAAACCACTTCCCACCTCAACCCCGAGCAGTTCTCTCCTCTCTCGCTGCAGGCTCCAAGCCATGTACCACAGGCGATGGAAATCGATCGGTGCTGAATCAGGGTGTTCACTGGTTGCCACTTCCCACAAGGTCTGGTTGGGACCACACAAATCCATCCACCAAGAAAAGCACTTCAGAGAGCCCTCACAAGCAATTAGTGTCCCCAGGCTCCTGTTGGGGAGTGTGGAACATTAAAAGGAACACGCTCTGCACAAGCACAGGGACTCAGATTGGTTTTTGACACCAGGAGATTAATGTTCTTCTATTTGCTTGTGAGACTGCTCCCAGTTACCAGGGAAGGGCAGAGAAGTCTCCTGCAGAAGGAGCTTGGTTTTGCTCCATTTACACAGAGCTCATCAGGGGACTCTTTCCATTCTCTGGTTTCGCCAAAGGAGGACCTGTCTTTGATTCCCATCACCTCCAGGTCAGCCCTGGCCATCCTCACAGCCTCCATCCAACATGCTGCCACCCCAGGAAACCAGGCAGTACAGTCACCATGCTTGGGAAACAGGAAACACAGCAGTGCTCTCAAGCCTTTGCAGGACAAGTGCAGAGGGATCACACATCCTCAAATTCTCTGCCTGCCATGGGCCTGCAAAAAGGACCTGCACAGATTTCCTGAGGATAATAGATTGGAAAAGGGATGAACCTCTATTGCCTCACACCCACCCTGTTCACCACAGCTTCAAAGCCTCAGAACATTCTTTCCTCACCTCCGTCAGGTGTTTTATCCTCTCCTTCCATCCCTGGAGAGGTGACCTGCAAGAGAGTTGGTGCAAGTACCCTGCTGCCCAGCAGGGATGGGGTAATCACACCAGTACATACACTAAGCTGTGTAATTAAAGCACATCTACACACTAAAGCTTCCTCTGCATTGAACGAACTTGCTTCATTTAAGTCAGTAATGGGTCAAGCCAACAGTAACTTGCCTACATCAGGTCTCGTGAAAGGCCCAGTGAGAGTTGTGGGAGAAAGAGAAGGAAGCACTTTTATCCTAATTAAAGCACCACCTTTCCAACACCTCCCACCAAACTGCTTAATCACAGCACATGAGTTTCTATAATTACAGCAGGAAGTGATTTAACTTGGGGTCCCGAGGTTTGAAGCATGACCTGAAGAAAAAGCTGGTGGCAGCAAACAGCTTGCAGGGGGATCTCCAAACCACACAACTCATCTCCAAGCCTGTAAATCCCTCCCTGATCCATTCCAGGAAACACGTTTATGTGTCAGCAGACCCCTCCAAGGATTGTCTGTTGTGTGCTGACTCCAAACAACATTCCATGAGGGAGCAGAACAATCCTGGGAGGAGAAGAACCAGGTAGGGAGTGCCTTCTCCATGCATTGGCAGCTTTGCGCTGGCTAACAAATCACGTGCCAAGGCTATTTCTTGCTCTAAGGCAAACGAAGACGTTTCTTCCAAGCTGGATTTGACCACTGGACCATCCCAGCATTGCTTTGTCACAGCCTAGGAGAGCCGGACAGGCCTCGGGTCACCTCCATCACCAGTCACAAATACCCAGGGGAAGTGGTGGAAAGGGGCACCCGCAGCAGCTCCACCTTCTCTGCATTCATCACCTGCTGCTGAAAGCAGATGGAGAAGGAATTCCTCAGCTTCATCAGGGTCTTGTCTCAGCAACAGCGTTGGAGTCAATATTCATTTGCTGTGTGTGGCAGCTTTATAGAGATACTCCAGAAAACAAACACCCCTGAGCAGCGTGGGAAAAGCTGGATTTGCATTGGTGATGTCTCCAATGACTTCTGAAGACCTGGAGTCCTTCCTTTAGTCAGGAAGAGCAACACAGTGTGCGCTCTGTGCCTGGTGCTGGCAGCTTACACCAAGCAAAGGCTCTGCAGCCCGAGCCCAGCCCTGCTCAACCACCCTACGTGCAAAGAGGCAGAAGGCTTCATTTGAAAGCTCAGCACGAATTTTCCATCTCTAAAGCATCGCCAAGGAAAACAGATCACAGAATTAATTCATGTCAGGCCATCAGAGTCTATTTCCTAGTCCCCTGCTCAACATCCCTCAAAGTCAAGAGGAAAACCATTTCCCTCACTCTCTGGGTTTGGAATTAAGTGCTAGATCTTGCAAAGCACTGGGGACCCAGAGCAAATTCAAGGGGGTGAACACTTATAACAGCTGCTGTCCGAAGGCTGCCCTGGGCAGACGGGCTGCTCACGGCCACCAGCACTGCCTATGGCTGCCACAGCAGCACACACTCGCC
>JAOEHY010035533.1:0-23000 GCA_025447955.1 Psilopsiagon aurifrons | reverse complement strand
GAAGAATGCATTTTGAATAAAATCTGTTTCTAATAATGTCATAGAAACTGGTTTAGCACCATCGTGAACAACTATATTTGTTACTGGCTTTTCTTAAAGATGGTTATACAGACATTGCTGATTTCCAATGCTTTCTTTTATTTCCTCTCAGCATGTGAAAGACTTTGCAGAACTGACACACAGTAAAAGGTCAATGTGACTTGAAATGGGATTAGGGAAAATTTCACTCCAGATCTATCACTGGCTTAATAAGCAACCTTTGTTAAACATCTTCTTTTCTCTGCACTTCAGTTTATGTCTCAATATAATTAAAATAAAGAAATTTCTTTTGTTTATAATATGCTTTGAGATCTCTGGAAAAATAAAACTTGAACAGAGAAGAACCATAAATATAGATGTACCATTTTATATGTTCTAGGTTGTGCCTCTCCATCAAAATAAGAAGAAGTTGCATCCCTTCTTGTTAGAAGTAAATGTATTATTTAATAGCAATAACAATTTCCATCCTTTTTTTTTTTTTTTTTTTTTTTTTTTGTCTTCTGTAGTGTATCCAACACTTTATTTTATTTTTTTTTAAATTGCAAGTATTAAATACTTGCATTGCTATGGTATACAAAATTGTGACTATAATATTTTTGTGGTTTACTTTGAAGTATGCACAAATTGAGACAATTTTGAATGTCAGACCTGTCTGGGAAGGTTGATTTGTTTCACTAAACTCTTGATCTGTTTCACTAAACTCTAGATATCTATACTAAAGATCTGAGTTATTTTCCTACATGTTTTTTTCTCGGTACAGAGAAATAAACAGTATGAAAGCATGAATCATTTGAGCGAATTTGTCAGTTCAATGTCTGCTTGCAGTTGAGAAGAATTGTGCCCCGGAAATGCCCATTCTCTCCTCCAATGGAAAAGGAACAGATTAGTCCTAGCATCTACATTGTATCAGATGAATCCTCTTTTGTGTGTCCTGCGCCTGATGTCAAGGCATCTGAAACAGAAGAAACACACAGTTACTCTGCTGTAAAAAAACGATATCTAGAGAAGGCTCCGAAACACATTTACTCTGTGGGTCCTAATTCAAATGAATTTTAAGCTACTGTTATGCAATTTAATATAGCAGAAAACAGCCAGGGACTTCACTCTTGATTTTGGGAAACTTGCAAAACAGCTTAAAGAAAAATTAGGAAAAGAAATTTAAAAAAAGAAAAAAAAAAAAAAAGAGTATTCAGCTTCCCATTCTTAGGTGACTGAAGTGAGGACAGATAGTTGGTTTTGATAGAAGCAGATGTCAGATGACAAGAAATTGTACAGGCAAGGAAACAAAAGAACATTTCTCTATCAGGTTTTAAATTCAGAAGAAAATTGGAAAAAATGCTGTTGACAGATTAATGTAATTTTGGTTATGATAAAACCCTTTATGTCAGGTTAATGCAGCAGAGGTTATATGCATATGTGTATGCATATGCATATGCATATACACACACACATCGAAATCCATATGTGCCATGCTGTCATGTATTCCTTTTCACATGAATCTTCTGCTGTACAAAAGAGATCTTAATCCTTCCTCTTTCTTCCCTCCTCTGTATAAATCAAGCTCTCATTTCCTGTTGTCTCTTCATTTTCTTTTCAAAAGGATTAGAATTTTCATTAATAAGCCTAAAATTCAAGTCCTGCCAGCTTTGCTTTCACATCACTGAGTATAAAGGCGCCTATTTATGAAGTGTTGATTCTGATGTTTATTTCATTGATTAATGATTTGGTGATCTAAGCAAACACACTCCTTGTCTGTAAGCGCAAATTTTCTGAGAACCTTCCAACAGAAAAAAAAGCAACTCACAAAAAAGTATTGTTTGTGTTTTCAAAACTAAACTGAAATACAGGAAGCTTTCAAAACAGCGATTAGGACAACAGATTATTCTGTAAGGGGGGAAAAATATCACTGAAACTGATTACTCCATGCAGAGCATCCTTTAGAAACACAAATAAAATCTCTCTCAGTACCAGAGGAAAGAGAGAATTCTAAGCAGAAGTTATACTGATATCATTCAATACACTTGGGAGTCTTCCAGTAGAAAATCTTGTGAACAATTACTCACTGATCTATAAAAAGTTTATTAATGTCTTTCAGAAGATGCAAAAAAATATGTTGAGTTTCAAGTGTCTTAAGTTTCAATGAAAAATAAGGACCTTCCAATTATCTCCGACTGGAGAAGATTTTTAGGTAATGCAATAAAAAATTTCAGAACCATCACTCAGGATGATAACACTAATAGGGAAGTTTGCTTACTTCTGTGAAGCCAAATTTCCTACAAAACTAGAGGATGTGATCTAGGAAATAGGAAATTTAAGTAAATAGCTGGTTCTGGGAGAAGTGGTTCATACAGAAGATAGAAAACATATTTAAGATAGCGGTGAATAGCAATAGAAGCTGAATATCTGCCAGGAAGATGGAATAAGGAGTGTTTAGGAAAAACAGACTACCTTGGATTTGTTTTCTCTATGTAGGCAATCATTACCATTCAGTTCTAAAAAAAACCAAACAAAAAGCCCCATAAAAACCCTCAGAATAATCCCAAACCTGCAACAGAACATCAAAAAGGAAGAATATAGCACTCCTAGGCATATTCTTTTTCACAACTGTGTTTAAATTGTATTTTTCTGAGGATTTCCTGTGTCCACACAAGTCATTCTCAGGCTACATCATTCTCTCATTGTGGGTATGGCTTCCACACAGAAACATGCAGCAGCAAGTGAAATGCAACCTTTTGTTCTATGCTCCTCTCAGACCCATGACACGTGGGAATTTGTTTCTAACCAAACTCAAAACATGTCTTTGACTTAAAACCAAAACAGAATAACAGTGAAAAACAATCTTGCTTTGCTTCTTACTTATTAAAAAAAAAAAAAACTAAACACAAACCCACAAAAAAGCACAAAACCCCAAAACCAAAGCAGAATAATATTACCAAAGCCTAATATTAAAATATCAAGATTTGTTTTACATATATAACCTTGAAAGAACTGAGTTGACTATGCTGAGTATTTTCTTTTGTTATAGCAGAGTTTATTCTTTGGATGTTTTGCTAAAGGAATAGATACTTTACATTCCTTCTAAAGTGCATGGAGCTGATTTTGTGAACATGACAGATAAGTAAAAATTATGCCAAAAGGTTTATTTTCAGTAAGTTTGCCATTAGTAATTTGCCACCATGTTTAATGATGGCTATATCATGAATTCAGAAATCTAGATGGAAAAGGAATGCTTCTCGCCTTGCTGGAGTTACATTGCAAGCATGGCTAAAAAAATCTGGAGGAACTTCTTTCAGCAATGTAAATGAATTATTCAGGAAACCATTTGGTTCTCCTAGGAATCTTGTTTCACAAGACTGGGATGCAGGCATATCCAAGCAATCCCATGATTATTTGTTTGTTTGATTGTTTGTTTGTCTGGCTGGTTGATTGGTTTTATGACCTTGGCTGACATTTTTCTTCATCAGAATTTGCTAGAGTGCCTCATCCTGCATCATTACTGTCTCCAAAACAAGCTGTAGCTTGGGATCAATCATTTTGTGCAGTTAATCAGGACCCTCAGAGGAAGGAAAGGATGAGCTTGATTAAGATTGCAGATTGAATTTGAGACATTTTGTCTTCATTTCCTCCATCACTTCTGGTATTTCTCTCATAACTTTCTGCAAAAATCTTGAATATACAATCTATTGCTGTCCTCTGTTCTTAAAAGAACTGACACTACTAAATGTAGTTAGATTGCCATTTTTGGGGCACTAATTCCTTCTTTCTTCCCTTGTTAATTAGGATCTAACATGATGGGATCTACATCTGTTAGGTTTTTAGTTTGGTTTGGGCTTGGTTTTTTTGTTTTGGTTTGGTTTATGTTTCATTATTTTTTCTTTGCTTTGTTTTGTTTTATATTTTAATACCAAAAGAAGACACTGTTCTCACAGTATAAGATAAATCCTGGGATCAACTGTGTTGTATTCCACACTTACACCTGTATTGTTGACCAAATCTTGATTCAGCAATCTGTGGGAGTACACTATCTATTTGTATGTTTCATAGCTGTACAAAAATCTGCACCTGATTCCAACCCACAGATGGAGATTTAAACTTTTCTTTGCTGTAGAAAGGCTGATATAGACCCAAAGCAATCCCGTGGGGAAAATTGTAGTAGAATAGAAGAAAATCATAATTCCCCAATTGAACAAGCCTTAGGGCATTGCTGAACAGTACAGGTATTGAGGGGGAATGCCAATAACCTTATTGCCAGGTCTGATGGCTCAACTCCTTACCAGAGCTGGGCAGAGATGCTTTGGGAATGAGAGTAATTACAGAAATATAAACTATTAGATTTAGTATTTGAGGAAAGCAATTTAATTTTGGAATCATTTCTCTGCTGGAGGTAACTCTTGTGGGAGCCCAGCTGCAGGAAAGAGGTTTGATACTGGATTGTAGCAGACCCACTAGACTGAAATTTTTTGTTTGCACTGACTGGAGAAAGGGAATGTGGCAGACACTTCCATAATAGCACAGCTTAATCCTGGCAGTTATTAAATAAATGATGCCTTCTGCTCTAGCTTGTGTTCATGGAATTGAATTGAGACCGCATTATGAGCGCGAACAGGTATTTGGCTAATTCTTCCTGTGGAGACTAACTAGTTGCATTAGAGTGCCTGGATACTTCCAATGGGATCAATCAGAATATGTTAATTGCACAAAGATAATTTTAAAGTGGTGTAATGGGAAATTTGTTAACTTGGGAGAAATGCTATATTTTTAACAGTAAGGGGTATTGTTATTATTATTCTTTTGAGCAGGTGGTCTAACAGCATGGAAGGAACCATGCCAGTGGCAACAAGAGAAAATAGAAAGACGCAGAGAAATGAACCAGCAGGAAGTTCAGAGTTTGTTTGGTTAATTTGAAAAACTTATTAGTGGATGGCTCATCTGTACCAAGAAATACAGTATGCTCAAAATGAAGGGTTTGCAGCAGAAATTCATATTGTTTTCCCAATTGCGTTTTTCTTTAGCTGCCAAAATCTTTAACAGAGGGGAAAAGCCTAGATGGCCATCTTTTAGACAATAGTAAAAGTAGTAGAAATTGTTCATGTGGGAGGAAAAGAGAAAAGAGTGAAGATACTCTAGAATTATTGCAGTTCTTGCTAAGGCTGAAGCTGTCTTTCTAAAACTGCACACTCATGAAAGGAGAAAAAGCAGTATCAGAGGTAATTTGGTCATCTGCTTCTCTTGCCAATTGCTATGAGCAATGAGAAAGAAAACCCTCATCCAGAGCTAATGCTTCAACTCGCATTGTTAGTTGAAAGTAAAATATGATTCGGGAAGATTGGCAAAGCTGTTGAATGGAGCCTCTGCTAGTAGGTGCAAACTGCTTATCATAGCAGCAGAGGAGAATGGATTAGAAAAGATGTTCAGGGAACAGAGGATTAGAAACTGCAGTTGATGAAAGAGAGAGGAACTGGAAAATTAATTCAATATTGAAAATATTAGGTAGTCCACAATAAACTGTGGCTTAGGAGAGTGTTTGCTTCTGTGGTGGCAGTAGCTGTGGGTTGGACCTGGAAGGAATTATAATTCCTTTCAAGGACAGGCAGAAGTGAATGTATGTTAGTGCTAATTCCTGGGCCAGCATTACAACTGCTAACAGAAGGACAATTGGGATGTCCCCACCTCATGCCCTTCTTCTTCTTCTTGCCATGCCATTAAAGATAATCTGCTCCTCTTTTGCTATCTTGTTGACAATTTATTCTCTAAGTTCTGAAGTGTTTCTGACAGAAAATACTGGTTGGACGTATCAGCTACTTCCACTCAACCTTCATTTAAGTGTTTCTACTGTAGATTAGGGCAGTTTAAGGTACACTCTCTCCATTACATTTTTTTATTACTCAGACAGTTCATTTATTCAGCATTCTTGCTATTGCACATCTAGTGTTGAGGTGATCATCTTTCCCCATATGTGGTATACTGACCTTAAGTACTTATCCCAGCATCATGGATCCCACTTTTGGAGCAATACATCTAGCAGTTAGCTGACATAAGGCAGGGTAATCTAGTGATAAGTACTTACAGATGCTTTCTTACAAGGAAGTTATTTACTTGGCTGGTGGGTGCTGAAGAGGGGAAACTAGTAGTTCTGAGACATGAAAGGAGTTGGATTTCTGCTGCTGTTCAGAGCTCTGCTTCATGCCACAGCTGTGGAGCTGAGCCACTGTTGTGTGACATATCTCTATGCTGTGTGACATATCTCTATGCTTGTTCATCCACTGACCAAGAAATAAAGCAAAAAAACAGGTGGCATGACAACAGACAGTTGAGTATACCATTCACATAATAAAATAAAGAGCACAAACTTTAGAATAAATTTGGTAAATCCAGAAAGTAAATTAAATAACAGAAAAAGTGATTAACCTCTGACCTGTTCAATTCATTTCCCCACTAAAATATATCTTAATTGCACAGTATATTAGTATGAAACATAATTTCACATAATGCTTAAATCCATGCTAGGTCACAAGCAATTCCAGAGGCTTCCTATATATGTGGGGTAGCAGCTGCCATTTCAAAAGTAGTTTATTTAAATTTTTATAATTGCAAATAGTCTAAATTGGCTATTTATTTCACTTGAAAGGTTACAGCACAATATGATACAGAAATGTGACAGTAGACTAAATGATTTCAAAGAATAAGGGGTGTTTTTCTCTTTACGTATGCTATCTGCCTTTAGAGAGACAAGTATGAAGCTGAGGAGGAGATATATGGCGGGCTGGAGTAGAGCAAATGACAAATACATCCTGTGGTATGAACACAGTATGAATTGCAGAGCTGTTCATTCATCACTGGAAATATGGAGGCACATTTCTAATAGAGGATTTTTATTTTCCATGTTCATACAACTTTTAGAATATTTATCTTACCAGATAGCTACAGTTCACTAATAAGTCTCATTTATTAAAGTGTATGGTGAAATGTCCATTGACAAGATTACAGGACTGTCTTATAAGGCATCATTTAATAATAAAAAATGACTTGAAGACATTGTCATGGCAACCTGAAAAACATGCAGAGATTAAATGAGGTCGTACACAAAGTGAAACCAGATCAAAATTTATGAATATATCAATTTTTCATCTGTGTACTAATCTTTATTTATGGGTCTTAATACATGTTTACTGCAAAACAATATATTTCTTACTGGAATATATTACTTACTGGAGATCTATGAAAGATATTCCTCCCTTATCACTTTCACAGTTTATTCTGAAGAACTGCCAGTTCAAGGACAAGTTAGATTCAGGTCTGTATCAGCATGAGGGCTCTGTTTTTGAAATGGTTTGATGCCTCTGAGAGATATTTTAAGTACTCAGAACTATTTGAATTAATGATGCTTTGGGGACTCCAGTCCAACATCTACGGTAAATTCTAACATTGACCTCACTCAAGTGAGTGGTATAATTCCTGAATTCGGCATTGCATGGCTGAATCTTGCAAGCTGAGGAACACTATTTCCCCTATTCTTCATTGGAGACAACTTGAATATATTAAACATTGTGCATTAACTAAAATTAAGATTTTGAACAATATAGAAAAGTTTAACTGAGGCAATGGTTCTGTCTCACTGATAGTCCTTAAAATATTGCTAAGAGGCTGAGATATAACTTACTTATGTAAGGCTGTTGATATTCCAAAAAATATTTTTATTATTTTCTTGTGTATAAAAGATATAATGAAGAAATAATCTGGGTATTCTCCTTGTTTGACAGTCTGATGAAACAGGAATTGGTACATAACAATAAAAAATTCCTATCTATAAGTGGACAGTGGAGAATGACCTTATCAAATTTGTAGAAATTGACCTTATCAAAGATGTTCTGCCATTATGCTAGGAGGCTCTTTTCCATTAGGATTTGCAGTCATTTAGCATCTCATTTTGCTGTGGTGTTGTAGTGGTCATGGTCATGATCTGCAAAGGTTCTCTTACTGGCAGGTGTGCAAAGGTCATGACCATAGGCTTCTCAGGGTTCCGCAGTACAGGTGGAGGTCTGGGTGCCTGAGAATGTCATTATTACCAGTTACTACAAAGCCATTATTAGTAAAACCAAGCATATAGTGTATATGTACAAGTCTCTACAAAATTACCCTAAGAAAGCAAGTGTATGTATATTAAAACTCAAGAAAATATTGAATTCCACCTATTGAAGCAAATATATACTTATGAACTTTTACCTCTGTGTGTGTGTGCTCATAAATATATTATACATGGTGTTACTTCTACAACACTCACCAAGCTCCTCTAATCAACAAAGGAGAAAGGCTCACTTCAAAGATGATCTGTCACGGAATGACAGGCATCCACATCTGATGATCTGATATGTCTATGAGATGTTGTACACATCAAGCACTGGAAAAATGTGCAGAGAAGCTCTCTTTGAGTAGTGATTTACTTTTTGTACTATTTTGGTGTTGATAAATGGACATAGGACATGAGTTCCTGGAATTGTAGTCACTGACTCCTATTTTCCTAGAAGGTCAATTCATTATCAGTTTCTTTGTTTGGCACACATCAAGGTTTCTTTCTCCTTCCAGCTACTCCCCATAACAGAAGTTTTGGGTAAGCTTATTAGAGATATCTTGGGACTTCAGAGAATGATATATCCTTCTTTGTCAGCATGTTTGCCAGTTAGCTTTTGTGGTGGTTCCCATCAGTATATAAGTAAAATTGTTTAAATTCTCAAGCATCAATTGTGAGAAATTTAATTAGTTGCAATATCCAACAAGTGTGGAAGTAGTGAGGTAGTGCCACTGTCACCTCAGAAACACAAATATGTCCTCAATGTTATGACATTTGTTTTTCTATGCTTCCACATTAAGCTGAAAAAAGCCTCTCAGAAGAAAAGTCTATAGCAAAAAAGAGCAAATGAGGAAAACATTTCTGGGGAAATAACTCAATCATGCTTTCTTTTTCTGTCTTTTTTTTTTTTTTTAATAAAAGGATATAAAAATATGCCGCAAATTTTTAGTCTGAATTTTGAAATCATTTGATAATTTTTCAGTGTGGCATAAAATTAATTCTAACTGCTTTCATACCCTTTTCAGTGAGTAGATAACAGAACTGTTATGAAGGGAACAGAAAGTGACCAATAAGACCTTATTTTCTGGTCATGTGGTCAACTTCCTCCTTTTTCCCCCCCTTTGTCCCCACAACCCCATGTGTAATGTAATATTCATTTAATTTAGGACAGATTTGCAAAAAAGTGCAAGATTTTTTTTTTTTTTCTGAAATGTTTTGAGTCAGTGTTCAGTGAAATGTGTATTAGTGCACTCACCAGCTGGACTAAAGGTGCCACTGAGTACCATAGCAGCATACCAGTATTTTTTAAAAGGTAGCACCAGATGGTGAATTAAAAAAAAAAAAAAAAAGTATCTAAAAAAAATAATTTCAAGCATTTTCAAGCATTTTTCCAAGCTGTGAGTACATATTTACATTCCCAACTCTAGTCTGTCAAGGGTGCTTTCCCTTTTCTTGTGTGCTTTCCCTTCCACAAAGAGCCATCTTTTGGGGAGATCTCTTTTAACTCTTCTGGTAGTCCAGCTGGCAAGACATGAAATACTCTGATGAGTAAGATAGGTGTGAAAGCTCTTCTTCAGTGCCTGGGAGTCTGTGTGCAGTTATAAAGAAATTGTTGTAAGACAGAAGAGAAAGCAGGTTGTGTAACATAAAGATTTGTCCAATTGATTACAATCTAATTTTTTCTTAATTTTGTGTGTCTGTGGTCCTAATCTCTTTGAAGAGAACTATTATGTGGGTGATTGTTTTCTACTCAGAAAATATACTTATCTCCTTAAAACTCCATGAAATATTGGACTAGGCAAATATGAAGAAAAGAATTGAGGTAATATTAATTTCAGTGTATGTGAGGAAAACCCTTTGTATAAAGAAAGAATAAAACGTTAAAAATATATAGTCTCCAAGTTTACTTATGGTGGGGTTTTATTATCGTCAAAAGGAGAGGGGATTTCAGCAAGGAGACAGAAGTCAATAACTGGCATTAATCCCATTTAATTCCCCCTGTATTTGGTCTTTTTTGCCTTTCTTAACCTATACTGGCTTGTACGCTGCTTCTCCTTGCCTCCATTGGCAGTGCTTGCAAATGAAACCAGGAGTCGCTGGTGCTTTAACACAGTTAAGAGTTTGGCTCACAAAAGACAGAGTCTTGGGCATCTAACATTACTGCCTAATGCTTCAGTCACCTGAGGAATAAAAAGGAGATCCCAAGTTTTCTCCAGTACTGAAATGACAGGGTCTAGTCCTGTCTTCATCTCTCTGTGATGACGTTGTAAGCTTGAACCTTGGCCAACCAAAAGACATGTTTTCCTGAAAATGACAAGGAATGAACATCAATTAAAATGACAAAATCACATTGAAAATGCTTTTTGCTGTATCATGTGCATTTTGTTTCTTCTTTTCTGCTAAGAACCAGACTTACGGCAACTACAAAGCAATTTTTATCTTTGTCTCCAGAATGTCCCGATCAATAACCCATTGTTGGTACGTATGTAGCAATCAGTATCATCCCTAATAAAAAGCTAAAAAAAATAGCAGAAAATTTTCTACAATGTAAAAGGTATTGATTAAAGCTACTTGGAATTTTGCCCCAATTAGTGACTACAAAGTATCAAATTACCATTTTTCTTGTGCCTTTCTCAGCTCTGTTACACCTGCCTGCATGCATCCAAACATCCTCAAGTAAGAAAAGCAATAGAGCAGAAAATCTTTTCAGACGGAACAGTAAGAAGATTGAGAAAGGTCAGCCCTTTTTCCAGTCTGCATTATTTAGCAATTAACTTGTAAGCTCCCATTTCTTTTCTCTTTAAGGAAAATTTAATATTTTAGCAGACTTTGGGTTACTCAAAAGAAACCCAAATGCCAAAAAGTCAGACACCCCCCCCCCAAAAAAAAAAACAAACAAAACAAAACATCATAAAACATAACACAAGGGAAAATTATTTAATTGCTGGATATAAGTTCTGAAGAGATCAAAACCTCTCTCTTCTTCTTGACCTGCCAATTAGAGGCTCAGATGTTCATGGACTATATCGACATTTTCAGAGTTTTAGCATTTCAAATGGCGAGTGTTAGGGGATGCATGTAGGAATGGGATAGTAACAGAAGCTTCAAACATTTTTTCATGCATTTATTTAGAATAAAGACCTCCAGGTTCACAAATGCCAGCTTTACAAGTCCTGCCATATATATGATTTATCAACTAATATTAAGATCATACAGAAATAGATATTCATCAAATAACTGAAGTGGCTACAACTGCTATAGTACTCCATTCATGTTAGCTTGTAAAGAAATACTAATGGTATCTGAAAGAAGGATTGAAGCTGCAGATTTATTCAGCACTTACACTGGGCTATGTGTATTTTTTAAAATAGGGGGGAGCAATTAGCTAGATTGCAAAGCAGTCAGATACATCATTACACAGCAAGTAAGATCTCTCAATTGCTACGGGTTTTTCAGCTGAGTGTATTTATTAATATATGTCATCTTACATTTTACTTCTGTCATAGCTCAGAATCTTTGCAAAGCTGTAAATGTTGAGACATGAAAAATACAAAAGTGAAAGATGTAATTGTGGAAAATAAATTTATATGAGTAAACTACTACAGAAAACAAAATATTCTGTAAACTATCTAATAAATTTCAGAATCTCTACAGATATCTGGATTTCTATATTGAATTCTTAAAAATTAATTTAAAATGTGAAAAGGGTTTTGAGGTTTATTCTAGATAAATCTGTCTACATTTCTGTGGAATCTCTGACTTTTGAATCAGAGTGATATCATCACAGTTGCTAACACTGTAGATGGAATGAACACCTGATCAACACAATGGAAAAATGAACACTTTTGTGAAACATCATTTTCATCTGCATGTAAAACTTTGCAGTAGAAAAGGGACCATTATAATAACGTCCTTCTATGTATTAATAATGAAGAGTGCCCACAGAGATTTCTACATTCAGCAATTTCTAAAGAAAAAAACCCAAGAAAATTTCAGTTTCTAAAAGACCTCAATCACTTTATGCGGCTTATTCAGTGCATGAAAAATTTAATGAAATTTATATTTTAAAATTGCACCAGTAAGAAACCACTTTAGAGTCCAGGGAAAAATGACATTGTCATTATGCCTGCAAAATAGATCTGCTTTTTATATACTATGCTTCGATTCAATCTAAATATTTTGTGTGAATACAGGATATTTTATCAAGGCTGAATCCTTCTGAAAGGAAAATTCTGTGTAGGCAAACTCTCTGAATCTTTTATATCACTTCCACTATCAGACAGTTTTCAGAATCTAGGCAAATGCATTCATAATATCCTTATTATAAGCATCTATAATAATCTCATATCATGCTATTGATGGTAATTAGCTGTTATGCCGTGCAAAGTTCAGCAAACAACATTGTTTTCATCTATCCAAGTTCAAATAAAAATTTGTGTAATACTTACACTTTTTGTATAATTCTAAAGTGTTTTTATAAGGGTAATTTTTAACTTAATGACATGAAAGAAACATTTGGAATTTGTAAGACATGATAAGCAGTTTTGAAAGTGCTGAAAATTTTGCTCTGGATAGTCTTATTTTTTCAAATTCCTCTGCATGTAATTTTTTTGTTAGATTTTGTCATCTGTTTCTGGTTTTGTTGTGAATGAAAAAAAACCCCAGATGTTTTGTTGCCTATTTTCATAAATAATCAAAACCTTTGCTCTGGTATTCATTTGGTTTATTCCTTGTCCTTGTAATTTTGCAAATAGGTTATGCTTGTTCATATTTTAGCAATATCTTCCTGCTTCTTTTTAAGAGTAAATCCTGCATGTCTCCTAAAAAATACCATTATAACCCCCCCGAAATAAGTGAATACTGTATCATAACTTTTCTGTAGAAACTTTACTGCCATTGATCTAGTCTTCTATTATATTTTTTTGTCAGTCACTTGGTGGATCCAATATCTACAGTACCTCTTTTATTCAATAGCACATTTCTATAAGGGTACTTTGATAACTTTGCTCAAGAACCATTTTAAATCTGCTTTGCACAGGGGTTCTCTCTGAATTCCTTAGACTGTGGATCAGAAATTTGGCTTGTAAAAATTCATTAGTAGTGCAGGAAACTACTCATATTCAGCTAACTGTAGTAGTCAGTAGGAATAAACCACAAAATCATCCTTAAATATGTGTTTGAGTGCTTTCCTGAATTGGCAATTTAAAGCTTGCCTTATTTTTCAAGATTTAGGGACATATTCTGGGTCAAGAGTTGAATCGAAATATCATGTCACAGCCAGAGCTATCAGGAAATACTGTAAATCACATGAACCAAGTATTGTGGATCAATCTTAACACTAAGCAAATGAAAGACCCTTCCAGAATTATCGGTCTCCTTATTTTTCAAATCCACTAAATGCACAATAAAGTGATGACATGCTAATGGTCTTTAATACATCCTGCTGTGCAAAAGAAAAAAAAAAAGAAATTCACAGCACAATGCAGTGAGCTGCATTGTTGAATTCCCCTCTTTTCATCAATACTTATTTTATAGATTATAGGTGCTAACTTTGTAAGTTAGTGTGCAGACTGGCAATTTGTGAACAGCTTTTTGTTCAGTGAAAAATAATAGCATATAAATGACAACTGAACTAGTTGCTGATCATCAAATTATCATAATGTAATCTATTTTAAAAAGCAATTTTAATGTATTCTTGTGTTCTATTTACTTATATTGCCTCATATTAATTGTATTTTGTGAGTTGATTCAAGGTTAAAGACAATGGTGATTACTACAGAACACTTGATTTTACAAATAGAAAGTATATTAAAAATATTGTTCTCTTTAAACATCTTTCTAAAGGAATTAGTGATAAACAGTGATGGGCCTTTGTATTTGTGACAAATCAGGATGTTTCAGTTTCCTTTGAAATATTCAATAGCCCAATTTTGGAATAAATCAGTATTCTACTAATGTTACATTGTTAGAGTATTGACTGAACTGTCAATACAAACTGTGAAGAATTGTATAAACATATCCCATCACTATTTATAGGATAGGACTGTTGCATGGGATTTTCTACTCACTTTTTAAAACTTTCTATTTTGGTTTCCTGAATTCTTTGAATACTAAAATACATGGATTGAATTAAATCATATCTAATATAAACATAAAAGAAAGTTTGAAGCGTGTGAAGTATGCAAGAATTATTGTCATTTGGCCATCATTCTTGACAGGAAATGAGCAATGTCAATACTAGTAGGTCTGAATGTATTTTATCTCCTTAATACCTAGGTTTTTCTAGAACAAGAGGGAATGTATGGCTTTTATAAAGAGAAAAAAATTGGGTTTTAAAATACGTACTAGAACAACTACTTTTGGTTACACTTGATATTATGCCCTTCTGCGCAGCATTACCTATTTCCTTTACAATCCATCAGCCACACTTTTTCTATAACCTTTTGAAGAAAAACAGAACATTAGCTAAAAAAATTACTTTATATAAAAAGACACTATCAGATGAAAGACCCTCATTTTTAATTTATTTTGTGTTGACACAGATTTCTATCTGCTATCACTTTTCCGTATCAAGCTGATGAAATAGAATTTGTGCAGTGGATATATAGAAAATTCACTGAATGGCTACCTGTCATAGTCAGAAAAACGTGCTATCTGTCCTCAGTGGAGACTTTATTTCCTTTATAAGTGTTTACCCATACACAGAATACCAGCCATAGTGTCCTTGTCCTTTTCTTTGAGCAGGTTAGTTATTAGAAATGAGGGAACAAGCACTAAATAACACAACCTGCCTTTCTGTTCACAGATGTTATTTTGAATATCCAATATGTACACTGAACTAAATCTCAAGAGCAGAAGCAGTCCCAGGAAATTTGTAGCGCTTATTCAACAAGATAGTATCTAAGTTTAAGCACAGTTGTAGTATTGTTCAGCTTGTACCATTTTCAAAGAAAAAAGGAACTATGCCCTTTTGCCCATTGCTGTTAAGTATTTTATGTCAGTATCCTAAATACTTGTTATATGGCATGTCACATGTACAGTTTCACACAACAATTTTTAATTTAGCAGGACTTTTTCCACACTTAAATTTGAACCTTAAAGTAAGGTTAAAAACCACTTCTTGGTTGGTTGGCTGGTTTGTTGGTTTGTTTTTCTTATGAATCTTAGGGATTAAGAAGTCATTGGATGAAGTGAAAAAGTTCAGAATGCTTCAGTAAAATTTCTTGTCATTGGTTTATAACTGCGTTCTCTTTGAAAAAGGAAATGAAAGAGTAGATGTATTACTGTATCATATGCATTACTGTAGAAAATTTTCACAGTATAAGGAGGCACTGGATTACCTTAAAATTAAAGACAAAGTCTGCATAGAAATACTGTTCAAAAATGCATTTATTGAGCCTGTTTTGAGATGCTACTTGCAATCCAAGATGCAATGTACAGTTTACATTTCTTTTTAATTTTTCCTGTGGCATGTTTAGATTCTGATCAGAGCCCTGTGCAAATGAAAACTTGGTCATATGAAGAAAAGTAGCCCAAATGGAAAGGCATCCATTCTGGATAATCTAGTTATGTATTTGCCTTATATTTCTAGTCTGCTGGACAAGTGTTTGTTCTAAATATTCTACTCAAAATGAGACAAATTTAAAACTCTACTTGATTTTAGTCTGGAGAGACTTGTTTTGAACAATAAAAATATCCTGAGCATGAGCAGAGACATTAAAAATAAGTAAGCACATCATGAGCCTCAGAAGCTGCAGATTGCCTGAATAACTTTACATTTGAAACTGTCCTGTGATGATGAACAACTATTATTTTAGAGACCCCATTAACATGGAGGCAGCAAACCTTGATGAAGAAGTAACTGTGTTAAGAATACAGAAGAGAAAACCTAAATGAAGGAGGAAAAAAAATCTCTCCACCTCAAATACTGTAATGGCACAAACACTTGGTTTCCAAAAGGTGCTGTGAAATTTTAAATCGGCTATTACTTTATGTGATAATGCACAACAAAAATTGTACAGGTGACAAGTATAAAAGTGTGAAAAGCATGTTTGCACCTCTATATGACTGTGAAACATATTAATCACTATGCAGCCAGCAGCACAAGGTGTGCCAAACTAGTGTCTGAATGATATGGATACCTTCTTTGCACTTGGTGTTTCTATTTCTTGGAAGAATCCCTTTAATATACACTTGAGGAAGATACTGCTGTTCGGGACATGGTGTTCCCTGTCACCCAAGTTACTGCATTGGTCAAAGCAGTGGTAATTCTGCTGCAGTGAGAGCAGTTCTGCATGGGAACTACCAGCTACCCCTTTTGTCAAGGTTTAGGGCAAAAAAAGGAAAAACTGCTGTATATAAAATTAGATCCATTCCTTGCCCTCAGCATGGGCAAATATGAGGTGTAGATTGCAGATATCCAAAGTGCCATCACAGCCTTATACAGAATAAACGGCATTCTGCCATTGGCTTGGTTCTGTAAAGATAAGGGCCAAAATTTCTTTCTGCACATGCACTACAAGAAACATGCACAAGCCTAATATCTTTGTGAAATAAAGCTATATGTGAGTCTGAAAAGAGAGGCACATAAAGTGACACAGGGTGGAGTCCACCATACCCTGGAGTCTCTTGCATGGCGAAGGAAGGATTATTCTTTATGTGTATGTCTCCCATAGTGGGCTCATTTGTTTGTCAGGTTTTAATAAAGGTTTTTTTTCCCCAAATGTAGCTGAACAAATGGCAGTACAGAAACAATGAGGGAGAACGGTGCACTGAAATAAAAAAAATACCTACTTAGCAAATTAAAGGGAAGATAATTAGAATTAACATCACTGTCAAATAATTTCAGTGATCAGCCAGCTTGGCATGATTACTAACTCTTTCATTTTACTTAAGGAGAGAAAGAATTAACTGCAAAACAAAATTCAGAAGAATACCACAGTGTACCCTCTAGGAGAGAAGATATTGCTCGAAGATTATTTCTTTGGAACAGATTTTGAACCAAGAGAATTTGAAATTAAACATAAATGGATGCTATGATTTGAACAGCCAGTAGGGCCAGATTCTTAAAAAGTGTATGAACTAAAACATCAAGGGGTGTTGTACTGGCCTGGAAAAATAAGAAGAGGGATCTTGGTTTTATTCTAATGCATGAATAGTAACAGTAGCGGTACTCATTGGGAAAATGGACTTATCTGAGCTACAGGGATTTTTTTTCTGGACACTGTACATGCAGCACCATGACATTCCAGAGGTGTCACAAGTTTTTGTTATGGGTTTGGAAAAAAAACACAATGAAAACACAATTATGTTGGGATCCATCTAGCTGTTGAGAGACATCTGTGTTTGAGATAGCCCCCACAGCTCCCTTCCTAGTCAATGGAGGACTATCACTTCTGAATTGATGCATTAAAAGCTGGATGACTGTGGCAGGGGAATTGGGATGGCCAGGAGACATGAAAAGAAAAAAATTTAAGCAGCAAGTGACAGTTTATTATGGGGAACTCCTGCTTATATATCCTTCTACAAAGTGTGGTACAATCTCATTGGCTAAGTATAGCATAATACAAACTGATTGGTTAAGTATAGCCTAGTACAAATTTATTAGTCAAACATAGCATGGCATAATACAATCTTATTGGTCAAAAAACATATCATAGCATAATACAAACTTAGTGGTCAAAAGTTGTTATTCTATTCATAATTGATTGTTGATACCAGTTCAAAAATTTTTACTTCATTAACAGAGGCTCTCTAACTTCTCTGTTGTGTGGTTCCAGGCTCCAGGCTTCTTCATCCTGTTTTCTTGCCACATCATCATAACCCCATGTTTTCACTATCTTCTACAGGTGACTATTAGTCACTATCAGATTAAGCCATCTTTTTCAGTGATATAAAGAGAGCTTAGAAGGATTATCTCAGGTACATAATTTAAAGATCTAAATTTAGGCTCTTTCCTTTACAACTATGATACTGTCTGTTCAGCTGCATCCACACTGGGTACCCCTCCTTTCTACTTGCAGTAGTTGGTCATTTGGTGCTACCTTGCTAAACACTAAACATTTGCTTTTGATACTCAAACCTTTTATCCAGAAAGAAAAGTCTTGTACTGATTTACCAGCATAAAGGAAGTGGAGGTAAAATGAGAAAAGTTCAGGAAAGAGCTGAAAACCGGCAAGAAAATGAATGGCAGTGTTTCTTTTGTGCTCCTGACTACCTCTTCCTTTCTCTGCCCAAATAACTTACAGGCAACAAATGCTACAATCAAAGTGACAATTGAATAAAGACAAGTTATTCAGCCATCATGGATGCTTTGATTGATGCCATAGGTCTCAATATTGATCATGCAACTTTCTGGTATACAGCTAGTTTTTGCTCAGGGAAGTACTCTGATTTCTCCATGTTTCTATAACTTTGATAGCTTTATGAGTGTATGGCTATTCCTGGAGTCTTCGAACCACCAACCCACATATCAGAGTTGTTTTAGGTGGGACATGTTTAGCCTGCATATTGTTCCTACAGGCCTCCTCTGTAAATAATCACGGTTCAATGACCATGAACATCTATGTACATACTGAATTAAATAGTACTGTAAGTCACCGTGGTGGTTTAAGTCCAGTCAACAACACATTTTGCTCACTCACTCCCCCCTCTTTCTTCCCCCCAGATCCCGGGGTGATGGGGAGGAGAATTGAAAGAATGCAATTCCCACAGGTTGAGATAAGAACACTCCAGTAACTAAGATATAACACAGACCACTACTGCTACCACCAATAATAATAATGACAAGAGAAATACAAGGAAAAAGAATACAATCACTCACCAGCTATACCCAGCCTAACCAAGCAGCGCATCCCCACCTTCCGGGTCCCTGCCCTCTATTTTTACATCATGGGCATGACATGCTCTGGTATGGAATACCTCTTTGGTCAGTTTGGGTCAGGTGTCCTTTCTCTGCTTCCTCCCAGCTTCCCCTCCTCCCTGGTGGAGCATGAGACTCAGAAAGTCCTTGGCCAGAAGAGAATGTTCTAAGCAGTAACTGAAAAACACTGGTGTTCCCAGGCCAAAAGTCAAAAACACGGCGCTGCACTAGCTACCGAAAAGGAGAAAAATGACTGCTACTGCTGAATCCAGAACAGTCATTAATACAGCATTCATATTTGAAGAATCTGATCAATCTACAGCATAGCTTCAGTAAAAGGAGAAATCACTGGAGGAAATCCTTTCCCATTCTGCAACTCGGCTTGCCTGTTTGTTTGACAGGTAACAAACAGATATTTTTAAGTCATGGAAAGTAATGAAAGTCAAGAAATCTTGCAAATGACCCTAGTAATTAAACAGGAATAGATTTGACATGTTAGTTGAGGTCTCTCTACTAGCACAACAACAGCAAATCTGGGGCTGGTCAGTACTGATTGCATAATTTTGAGTCAGGAGGAGAGGTGACGCTGGAGGGTTGTCATTGGTGGAAGGTTTGTTTGCATGAAAATCTTCATGTCATAAAAGATTATCTACTAGTATAATTTAGTTGATTTCTAATGCCATGAAAATATAAGCATGCCTTTTTTCATTTTTTTTTTTTTTTAAAAAAGGATGTGATGTTCTTAACCCTGTGCCAGATGAGTAACAATAACTTGGCACATAAAGTAGCTGGGTTCAGTTCTCGTGTCTCTCTGTTGAGAACCTGAACCTACTTTTCTTGCTGACAAGATACATGCACCCATCACCAACCTGGAGGTTTTTGTAGAGAAGGAGCGAGATACCATTTTGTCCTCCAATGAACATTTATATTAAAACATATGAGATTCCCAGGAGAATGCTAACTATAATAAAGGGATTGCTGGTGGCTCCCCGTGTAATGTATGACAGAGCTATGTTCACTATTTTCATAAGAAATTGATTGCCAAATGATATATAAAAAATGAAGAGAATTCACAAAAAATATGCTTATTTCAGATTAAAAGAAATAGGCTGTATGCATGAATGAATGTTTAATTTTATGAAGGGGCTCCCTTGGTTACTTTTTTTTGTCATGAGAGGTGTGCCATAGACTCATTTCACTCTGGTACACAAAGGATAACACTGGCATAAAACTCATGAAAAAGTGAATAATTGTGCCCCTTGATTCCTCTAATTTTTAATTGCTAACTTGGCTCCCTGGTGTCTTTTGAACTTTGCATTTGCTTATTGATCAGTGTTACGGTGAATTTTATCTCACAAAAGAAAGATGCATCTGAAAATTAAATCATACTCATTTGACACTGAAGTAAAGCCTTATTAAGCACAGAACAGTTGTACATAACCTTTAAGTGTTCTATCTGATTCTATAACAACATTTTCTGTGGCTGTTAGAACTAATGTCTCTTCACTATCTCAGAACATTTTTACAGTATTGATTTTATTATTATTATTTTATGCTCAATAAACTTTCAGTATTTTTTTCCTGAACAGTAGATAGTTTCCCAGGAAAAAGAGGCTTTAAACTGTGAACATGCAGCATACCAGTGAGATATAGAGAGTCTATTATACAGCTACTTCATTTCATTGTGCAGTAGGCAGAGGCGAGCAATTTTTTTTTTGTTAATACTAGGAAGATCTTCTATCAAAATATTAATATCCTTTAAATAGGCATATCCACTTAGTGAATGAGATATCATCAACTTTCTCTATTGCCAACATTGCAATATTTATCTTTTTCTCTGGTAATTGTAGCTATAACCACACGACCCTAAAGAAATAAAGCATGCATATGACAAAACAAGGGATGAAGTTTGCACTGCATACATTCACAAATATTTCTTTCTTGCATTTATTGTCTTAGGCTCTTAGGGGGACTAAGATCACAAAATGACACAAAGCCCAGCAAAAACTACAAACAGACAACATAGAAATTGTCTCCTGAATGCCAACCTACAGAGAAAAAAATGCACCCTTCTCAAATCTCTACAGAAGTGCTTTTAATGTAATACTGTGCATAGGGAACAGAACCTCATAGCAACATAATTACCCCTAACTTTGCAATCCATGTGTCTACAGAGTTCTTATGAAGATCTTATTGCCTCTCATGATATAATCCAACACTCAGAAGCTGGGTTTTTATTGAATATAATTAAACTTCAAGGCAAAGGGGGGGCTTATGATTGTTCAGATCCCATATATCAAATGACTAAACACCTAGGAAAGAGGAGATTCCTTCCTCTTAAAGGATAGTCTTGTCACACCAGTGAAGAACTACAAACTGGTCATTGAATTTTGGCTGGAAATCTGAGACTATGTGCACCTCAGTGACTAATAGTTGCTCTTCAGAACCCAGAAATGAGAAGATGGTCTGATGCAGCCTTGTAACACAGGGTCTGTGCCTGTGTATTTGGGACTGTAGTCTCATCTTCATCCAGAGCACTTTTTTTCCTTTACTGAGTGTACAATAAGACAGCCAGAGTCTGGTGATCAAGATCCTTTTATTTTGTCATGGTTTAGTCGTGGTCTCAGCAATCCTGAGCTAATGGTTGGAGGTGATGATCTCCAAGGCCTTTCCCAACATAGTTGATTCTACGATTCTATACCAGGGGTGTTAATAGTTGGTAGAAAACACCTAGAAATGTCCAGGATTATCCAAAAGAGTGCCTCTGCACATAAAGCTGTGAGTCCTATGTTTTCTAGATGTGCTCTGAAAGTTCACGTACTGACAGTGTCTGACAAAACAAAAGCAGAGTACTTTAATTTAAAATAGCTGTCCATGAGGATTACATGTCAGTTCCAAGAAATGGGTTCAGTTCCCAGGATAGCCCACGAGGATCCAAAACTACACTCTCACTTTTCCATTTCTAAGGGGAAACTTTACGGCAGAGAACAGAGAAAATAAATTTCTAGAGCTCACTGATGGGAACATTCTGCTTCAGAACTGGATTTTGAACTCAAGTTAATGTGGTTATGATGATACCAAATCAGATTAATGATATGTTTATACCGGGTGATGTGTATGGAAAAACTCAATGACAAGTGCTGTGACGTTTCACCAAAACATTCTTCTAGTTTCCAAGTACTGGTTTCATGGAATCTAAAATTATTCTTAAGTGTTTGAAAGAATTTCTCCGCTATCATTTCATTTCATTGGACGTAGGCAATCTTACAGTACAAAGCACATTGGTTAGAAGCTGGGTGAAACAATATCTTGTTTTGATCACCTGAATAGGCCACTCTCCAGTGTCAGTTAATGTCCCTTTGGTTTTGCACCAGAAAAGACATTGACAATCAATCACTATTCATCTTCTCATTGACACTCATGATTTTGTAATCTTTATTGTATTCCATTTTGGTCATTTTTTATTACACTGATGAGCTGTAGTCTCCTTAGGTAAACAATCTTATGCGAGTTACTCTATCCATTTGGTCATGATTTCTATGCTTTTCAGAATATTTTCCAGTACTACTGTGGCAATTTGAACTGTACTCAATAGTGCAGATTATAAAGGAATACATTGCTGCTTTGCAGTTTTGCCCCTATTCCATTTCTAGCAATTCGTAAAGTTCTTTTTGCTCTTCTGACTACCACTCAGCAGAGAACTGACATTTGAATAAGGATATTTTTATAATATCAATATTATTTTCTCCATGCTCTTAAAAGTTAAAGTTTCATTCAGGAGTCTATCACTGTATAGGTAAAATCAGAAATGCTTTTTTTTTTTTTTTCCAGTGTCTTTAATTTCATGTTCAAATTCTACTAGATTTCATATTTCTTTATTATCTATCAGTCCTTTTTCTTAAATACTCACATTTATTAATCCTAACTGCTAGCCTCCGCATTGTTTTGAATACCTCTTTGTCGTGGTTTAAGCTGTAAATCAGCCACGCAGTTTGTTAACCCACCTCCCCCTCCTAAAAGAGCTGCCTCGGT
>JAOEHY010035532.1:37278-64425 GCA_025447955.1 Psilopsiagon aurifrons | reverse complement strand
CCTTCAGATATTGGAAGGCTGCTATGAGGTCTCCACGCAGCCTTCTCTTCTCCAGGCTGAACAGCCCCAACCTTCTCAGTCTGTCTTCATAAGGGAGGTGCTCCAGTCCCCTGATCATCCTCGTAAACATGATGTCCCATATTTATGAGGGACTGCCAAGAAGCAGTGTCAGTGAGGCAGGCAGTGAAGTTCCTGGGCATGGTCAGGACTTGGTAATGCCAGTAATGGAGGAAAGTGGCCAGGTCCTGGTGGGAGGGAGGTGGGATTTGGCAGTTGTTGACTTTTGCAGGGGAAAAGAGAGGCAGAGTTAAAGCAAAGATATGTATGCAGTAGATGCTAACCAATTCCCACTTCACATAGCAAGCTGGCATTGTTGGCTTCAGCTTCAAAATACTGAATTTTATGTGTTTGTAGGTCTGTGCAACAAAGGTACTGGTATCTTCCTCTGTTGTTCTCCATTTTATGTTGAACTATATACCCTTGAGAGAATAAATGCTGCAGCAGCAGGTTTATAGTGTCATTTGGACAGGTGTTGGTTATGCATGTGAAGTCCAAAGCCTTTTTCTTTATTAGGTTACAGCTGGCATTAGTTTTTCACTACCCAAACTAGGGCATTTGACAGCAGGTAGCAGAAGGCATAAACTTCAAAGCTAATACTTTGCCTGTGTATTGAGCATCTCAGTAAGCTAGGAGAAATATCTAAGCTTATTAGCTCTACCTGAACTTATGTATCCTTTTGAACTAATGATGCATCCGAACAACAGCCTGTACTGATCCTTCACCTAGACTGAGGCAAATCAACTTTCCTAGCTGTTATCTGCAGAATTCCTGTGTTTTCCCAGCATACTGTAGCCTTGTTAGTCCTTGTTAAATTGGAATTGGTGATGATGTAGGGAGGAGGGGTCAGTGAAACAGGAGCAGAACTGCTGCAATTGTATGCACAAAAATGAATGTTTGACAGTGAAGGAGCAGCCCTTCAGCAGTCCTCAGACCTCCTGGACCCCATCTCTCCACACACAGGTTCAACCAAATACCCCAGATCCACAACTTCTCATTTTGAATGCCTTCTGCCTGACAGCATCCACCTTCTCCCAGCATCCTGCATATTTGCAGATGCTATCACAGCAAATTGATGTCATGCAGTGATGTGGGAAGTTCTGCACTCGATAAATTGTTGTGTGACTCCATTTGACAAAAATGTTCTCTCATTAATTTTCCTTGAGGCCACAACAGAATTTCTACCAATGTGGAATTTGGCATGGGAGTGACTAAAAGCCAGAGGGGATCAGTGTGGAATTGAAGTGGTGATTTCTATGCAGTGGTAGAGGAGCAGAAGAAAGACCTGGGCTCTCTGTGAATGTACTCAGAGGCAGTGGGTATACACAAGTGAATTTGAGTGTAAGTGGTGGGACATATCCCATTTGCTTTTTTTTTTTATTACAGCTAGAAAAGCTGCATTATCTTTTTATGTGAATCTTGTGTTTGTTCTCAGTTCAGCTTCCTGACAGGAAAACAAACTGTGGCTGGATTGTGTTTTGCTCAGGGCTGTGTAATTCTAAACAATGACACATTCAAGCATTGTGGTATGTACACCTGGCAGCCTCTGTAGCATGCTCGCGTTGTTCTTTGAAAAGCAGTTCTCTGCTGCTAAGCTATAGTGTGTCTAGAAATAAAAAACCCCAAACCCTCTTCATGCGTAATAAAGCAGTGAGCAGGCCAATTAAAATGGGAAATAAGCTCGCCAAATAGTGGAGTGAAAAAAATCCAGCTTGCTATAGAAGTCTTCAGCAAAGAAATTGACACTGATAACTCTGGACAGAGGTCTTCTATGTATATACTAGTTTTCTTCTACTCTTCACTTTCCTGTGTTTGTGATGGGAACACACACAGCAGACCATGCATGTACTGTGGAGAGGTTAGTTTTACTTGCAGATGTTTAGGGATAGAGACTTTATTTTTCCAAGAACTTCTGTGTTTTATGTTAGGTGAAAACAATCCTTACACAGCCCATGTAAAAAACAAACAATAAAACCCAAACACAAAACCCAAGAAACCTAAGTCAAAACAACCAACAACAAAACTAAACAACAAAACAGAGCTTTCATCCTTTCTACATCTTTACTGCATCCTTATATATTGGCAAGAAAATTATAAGGATCCAATTTGGTATATCAGCAGAGAGACTGCTGAGCATTTTAGTGCTTCCTAAGCTCAAGGCAATTTACATGGTTTTAAGTGAGTGGTGACAAACTGGTCCTTACAATTTGTTCTGAGATTGCTGGATAAGAACTATTGACTTATGTAACAAGTCAGGAAAAAGAAACAAGTGAAGGGAACACTGAACCCTGAATTAAACGAAAAACAAGAGAATCCAGTTTATCTTCTGTTGCTTCAGACAACCTTGCATTTCATTTTAGTTCCTGGTTTTAACACCCCGGAGCTGCACTTTGAGTCTAAGCACAGAAAACCAGTTAATAGTAAAACATCTTTGGTCCAGCTAAATTCACAGGAAAACAGAAAAACAGGCTCTCAGAGAAAGTAAGCATCCCCAAAACATTGCAGAAAGTCACAAATCTGTATGCCTTGCAGGGCTTGCAATAAAAACCACTCTGAACTTTGTATTAATGTCATGACCTGTGAAACTGGAAGATGCTTTGAAAGACCCACAACAGGCATTTTGTGGCCTCGGCTGCACAAGTTGCCCTGTCTTTATAATTACAGCGTGTCTCCCTCCAGATTGGGCACTTGGAACATGTATTAACTGTGCTGCCGAAGTGTAAACTGTGACCTGTTTGCAAGTTATTTTCTGGCTTGCTAAAGGAGTCATCTTAGCAGGAGCTTGTAAGTGTTGCTTATCCTGTTGAGATTCCATTTCCTGGACCCTTACAGTTGGAATTGCTTTTTCAAACCAGCCATTTTCCTCAGCTAGCACTGCTGCATTATTAATGTGCTTGCCTTGCTCCAGGAAGATATTTTTTCTAGTGTAAGATGCTTAGGTGACAGGCTTTCATGACTTTTTCCCCACTCTAAGCTGCTGCTACTAGCTGGCATTTTAAGCTTTTATTTTTCATCATTAAATTTGCATCATCTGCTAGAACTTAAGTCTTGATGGATGGGCTACTGCAATTACTCTATTGGCAAGGCTGCTCAAGCATGTTATCCCCTACGTACATACTGTTAAATGCTGCACTGCCCATGTGCCTCCCTGGATATAAATGAAACTTGCCCTCAGTTGTTATTATCCCAGAAAAGCAATGAAGACAAAGTGTATTAAGACTATTGCTAACAACAACAGCAAATTTCCTTCGTTATTGATGAAATAACTACTACTACTTAGTAAATGCACATGGTGACAAACCCTGACATAAAGAACATCTCGAGAGGGATTAGGTGGAAGAGAAGCCCTAGAAATGTGAAAAGATATGCTGTGCTCGTTCAGCAGGAGGTTAATGGCAGAACCTGATGATCTTCTTACCTGGCAGGACAAGAAACTTGGATGTCTGGAATGGATTCAGTTAACAGAAATTATACTTTTTATTTTTTAACTTTACTGTCATTAAAACAGGATATAATGTGAGGTAATGTGGCTTTTTGTGAAGAAAGGAGGGAGAATTATAAATAACAATTTCTTAATTATACTGCACCTTCTCTCCATGGATATTGAAACACTTGACAGATTAAGTAAGACACAGATCCATAGAGCATCAGAAGTTCTTGAGTTACGAAAATCCTAATGACTTTTGCATCCGAACAGCTCTAGGTGCCTGGGAGCACCTTTAACCTACTGCAAATGCAAAGAAGGGTTCACCGGTATAAATCCACTTAAGTATGTTTATGTCATAAAGTTGGTCAGTAATGACTTCACTCGCAAGCTGTGGTAAACGATGGTTTGGAGACATGTTCACATAATCACACTGCAACTGGTGTCCTTTTCCAGAGGCAAATGACAGATGCCGAACAACTAACGGCCATATTCTAAAATGAGCTTGTCTCTGGTTTCATAGCCTGGCCAGGTTTTATGATTACACCCAGAACACTAGGGGGTACTCTTAGCCTTTCTCCTGCAATGGAAGTTGAGGTTTTGCTGCTCTCTGTTGTTAGGGATGAGTCATTCAGAAAATTTTGTCTTTGTCCAAATTTACAGGTGGTGACAGCCCCAGAAATAGAATAAAAGATTTGAGGGTGTTAGCTGCAGGAGCTGGGATTTTTGTAAGTGAACGAAAGTGGATTAGGAACCCAGAACTCTTCCCACCTAAATGGTATGGGGCATGTGATTTCTGAAGATTCCTCACAAAATCTGACTTGGTATAACTTTGCAAAATGCAAATGCATGCATTCAGGTGTTCTGAAATAATGACTGGAATGTAACCTGAGAAGCCAGTCATGAATTTTATTCCTCTATAGCTGCACTTGACTTCTGTGTCAGACTATGAACAGCTACTGCTTAAATGTAGTTTTCTAAAGGTTCTGTGAGAAAACTAGTCCAGGAATAGCATGAATAGCATGAACAGATAGAAATATCAGACATCCTCTCCAGCACGTAGTGGAAGTGAGCTATTTACCAACATGGGATTCCAGTTTCCCATGAAAGAATACTTGCTGTGGACCAAAAAAAAGAAAAGAAAGGTGGTGGTGGTGGTGAGGTCCTTTCCTTTTGCCTGGGTAGCTGATGATCAGCATGACTGGGAGTTTGTGCGTGCAGTAGAAGGAGAGCGTGTCCTTAGGTCTCCAGAGCTGTCACAAAGGAAGTGTCAAGGTGCCCAGGCAAGCAGAACACACAGAAGGGGATCTGCAGGGTTGCCGCTCTGGCATAACGGTTGACTGGAGTTGTCAGCTTGGAGTAATGTGATGTATGCACTTAACAAAGAAAAGAAAAAAAGCCACAACAAAACTGCCGACCCCCTTGTCAGCAGCAAACACTTTTTTTTTAAGCCTTGTACACAATATTCAACACAACTATTTGTATTTTTGATGTCAGCATGTCGTCGCTGTCCCCCACCCCCCACTCATGTGCTCATGCATCCTTCTTTCCTGTCCCCTTGGCTGTGTCCATGGAGAACAGCACTCCCAACAGGCTTGCATCTGTCAGATTTTCCTGTCCTGGGCAACCCCTTCTCTTTCTGCCATTTGTTTGAGTTTTAATCCAGGGCAGTTGGAAGCCTTGCCCCTCACATGCCATCTCAAAGTGCCAACAACGTAAGATATGCTGCAGGCTTAGGGTATGATCCAAAGCCATTTGGGCTTTTGGATCAAATCTTTCTGTTTTCAAAAACTGGCAGTAAGGCTGGGGACTCTGTGCTGAGAATGGCTTCAGGTCACTGATTTCTTTGTTTTTATGAAGTACTAGCCCATGTAGCTCTGATGGCAGTAATCTGTTGCAGAGAGGAGAAAAAATGAGTATCCAAATTACAGCCAGGCCAGTATGGTTGTTTTTGAAGGATGAAGAAATAAGGAACAAGAGCCAGGAGCCCTGGGGCTCTGAAACTTCTGTGAGCTCCCTCTGCGCTTGCTGTTCCCTTGTCTTCCTCCAGGCCCTTCCTTATCGCAGTCCTCTTTTCTTCTCAAGTCCTTATACCTTTGCTTATTAGGAGATAGTTCTTGCTTCTAAAATATGGCCAGTGACCTTTCTCAGCTTTTCTAGGCCCTTCCCAATGAGGAAAGGTTTCAGTGCTGTGCTGTGGGAAGCCAAAACCCAGAGCTCACATTAGTGGCCTCTGAGGCAGACTGCGTGTCTTCCTCCTTTCTGATGGGATTGAGCACACTTAATTTCTGTCCCCCTTCCCAGCCCTACTGGGGTGGCATGGCAGAAGCTCACTAATATCCTTAGAGGATAAGTTTACATTAACAGGGGTTTTCAAGCATCCCCTATATGCTTTAGCAGGGCTATAGCAATGTGCTGTGGGGACCCTGGGGTTGGCCGTGTTTTTGAAAAAGCTCTGAGAGCATCCTAGCTATCGTAAAGCAGCAGGATCCATCTGTGGTGCCATTCCTTCTTGTCCCCCAATCCAAGCAGCTGCTACTGTTCATATTGCATCTTCGGGATAGTCAGAAGAGCCTCTTTCTTATTAATTACATTTAATCAATGTAAGAAAAAAAAAAAAGTAGGCAGGATAGCCTCTGTCTGGGCTTGGGAATTGTGCAGTTAGGCTCTCTGCTGCAGTTCTCCTGCCCCTTCCTACAAATCTGTCTCGATTATGACATGCAACATGCAGTATTTTCTCCTCCTCTGACTTTTGTATAGGTTGCCTATGGTAGCAGATTTTGCAGTACTTCAGAAAAACATCTTTCCTCCCTTTTCCTTCCCACCCCTGTCTTTTTTATTCCAACAACTAGCTTAACAAAGACCTCCAAATCTGGGGCTCCTGAAGGAGTACTGAAGCCAGTTACATTTTTTTCTTACATAGTAAGGTTGTTTTTTTCATTAGCTGAAGCCCCCAAACAGAACAAATAATTTCAAATAAATATCTTAAATCACATCTTAAGCAAAGTATCATGGATAGCTATCTGGTATAGGCTATGCACATCAAAGATAACGAATCAGAACAAAGAGGAGAAAGTAATTTGTCTGTGCTGTTCATATGAATGTCACAGATTAATACATTTTACAGGGTTTGGAAGGCATTCAAAAGCCAGTATTGCAGTGGGATCATCCCTATAGCAATATCTCAAAACAGCTGTTACTAGAGAGTGGATGAGTAATGTGAAACATGTTTTCTAATTAACTCCAAGTTTATCTCTGTTCTACCTAACCACCTCTGATACTCCATCTCAGCATTAGATGCTTCCTCAAATTGCTAAGGGCAGAAGAATTGAGCAATTGCTTATCTACTGAACACATTTTGGACTTATCACTTTTCTTCTTTCCTATATTTTTAGTAACTCTTTTCACATAATTAGCAGATCTGTTTTATTTTAGGAGTGGATTTTAATATTCAGTTGCCTAAAGCTCTTACAGGGGAATACGAACATTCAGTTGCTTTCCCCAAACTGATGTCTGCTCAGGCAATGCAGGGACCTGAATATTCAGCTATCTTTTTGCATTCTCAGCTCCCAGGCAAGCAAAGATATTATTTTTACATGTAAAGATGAATCTGGTGTATTAAAACAATAAAGACACATTAAAGCTAAGTACTAAAACCTACATTCTTGTCTTCAAAAGATGTTGTTGCCACCTATATGGATGTCATTGAAAATTGACCAGTAATGTTACATGACAGCCCCTTCTACTTCAAACAAAACTGATCATGAAGCAGAAACCCATTTACTGCTGCAGTACACATGAAAGACCAAGACCTATGCACTGGATTTTACATACAGCAAGATAAGGCTGACAGAAGGAATATGTATGATACTTGCAAAAATTTCAGGTTCACCAAAGTTTGGATTGTCGTCTTGAGCATACACAATGAATAAGGACTTTTGCAGCTTTTGGCCAAAATGTTTCTATCATTTATAAGGCAGAAACATTACATTTCACTTCAGTATGCAAATTGGAAACCAGTGCAAGTAATTTTAGATCTAATTACTTTTTAGTGCATATTTAAATTAGTGTTTGATAGTGTGAAGTTATCCTCCCTGGTAATGTGATGTCTCCATGATACTCATAAATGCACAGAAAAATTCTAGAGTATTAAACCAAGAGTAGATTTTTTGTTTTTGAAAAGCAGATTCCAGTTTAAAAGTTCAAAGTTCTTTTGGAACTTCATACAACTTTTTCTAAAATTGAAACATATGAAAAGTGTGTTACCTAGAAAATTAGGATGGTTCTTTAGCAAACGCAGGAAAGTTGGCATTTATTTTTGTAGGGTTTTTTTTCCTAATGAAAGCTGCTGCTGGTATGTTTTCCTGCTTTTTAAGCTGTCTTGAATGGCAGTCTTAACACTGACAGAGTGCATGGGGCACCTGTAAGTTACACCCATGTATCCTCATAATGAAATTGCCCAGACAGACAAGATTTTGGAATGGATCTGAGGAGTTCACAACCTAAAATGGGGTTAGAAGGTGCTTGGAGTGGGTTATTTGTGGTGGTTTGAGGGGTTTGTGTGTGCATGGAGCTCCACTGCATTGACTCATATTGGCTGACAATCTGATTTAGTACTTTTGAAGATTTACTTCTGATGAAATCTCTTCCTCAGTCAAGCTCTCCTATTTTTGCAGTGTCCAGTGAGTAGGGTAGAAATTATTGTTTCCCCGCTGCTTCTGCTTTTTATTCAAACATTTGGGATTTTGCTAAATATATAGCTGTCAGTGTATATTACCCTGTATTTATTATCCTCCTTCCTTATGCTTTCTTGGATTCCCTCTGGTCTTTTGTGCCAGTCACCTGGGTCTGCTAACCAGTGTTGCTCTCCCTCAGTGTTCCCAGTCAGACTTCTCTGCCTTCTGCCTTCCTTGTGGAAGGACTGCTGCTTAATACAAGGTCAGTGGTGCTTTGATTTCACCTGGATTTCAACACCTACTTAAGTCTGCTAAACATTTCAGGACATGTAATGTAAAACTGGTGCTAGAAGTCAGGTGCTACATTGGGCAGTCTATGTGACAATATAGAATGAGTTTGAAAGTAAAGTATATAGTCTTCAAATTTTGGATGTCGTGTATTCTTTAGGAATATTAAGAACTCAAGCTATCATTGATAGCTTTCATCTTAACTGGCAGGTTTAATTCTTATGGTTAAAAATATATTTTAAATTCTTTACATGGATGTTATTGCTAGTATACTTAGAAGTAGGCTGTGTTTTGAAAAGTTATTTATGTAAAGACATTTTGCTAAGCAAATTCAATTACATGTTTTGTCTCCAGAATGACTTCAATGACCAAAGGTCATGAACCTTCCTATAAGAATGGAAATCAGTTCTTTAAACAAGGAAACAAACTTGAAGTCACCCCTCCCCTTCTTCCCATGAATTATTTGGCTAATCAAGGAAGAAAATGAAGCACAATGAAAGTGCCATTTCCAGAAGCTGTATTTGAAATATTGGAAGTCTAAAGAGAGCTGTTCAGCCTGGAGAAGAGAAGGCTGCATGGAGACCTCATAGCAGCCTTCCAGTACCTGAAGGGGGTCTACAAGGATGCTGGGGAAGGACTATTCATTAGGGACTGTAGTGATAGGAAAGGGGTAATGGGTTTAAACTTAAACAGGGGAAGTTCAGGTTAGATATAAGGAAGAAGTTCCTTATTGTGAGGGAGGTGAAGCACTGGAATGAGTTGCCCAAAGAGGTGGTAAATGCTCCAAACCTGGCGGTGTTCAGGGCTGGGTTGGGTAGAGCCTTTGGTGACATGGTCTAGAGTGAGGCATCCCTGCCCATGGCAGGGTGGTTGAACTAAATGACCTTGAGGTCCTTTCCAACCCTAATCATTCTATGATTCCATGAATGTGGTCCATTTATTTAGAGATGCTGAAGTGTCATATTAAATGGAAGTAAAAAAGGAGTTTCTGATTCTTGGCCTTGTGATTTAATGACAGGATATTTTTTCCTTGAAGTAGGTAGTTTTATTTATATTTACACCTGCACATCTGCTTCTGTGTACCTTGGAAACAAAGATATATTCCAAATGCAACCACGTTTGGAATGTGAACCTGTGCCACTGCAGTGGGGTCATCCTAAGTATGAAAAATGCTTGAGATGCCCAAATCACTGTAGCTTTTTAAAAAAACCCTTTCCATCCATTCATATACATGAGATGTGTTTTGCAGTGGATAGAACCCAGTCTGTTACTGAGCTGTCCTGTTCAGAGGAACTCTTAGGGCTGTGACTGGCTGCTGTATACCTTTAAATTTCCTTGAGTACTGTCTTTAATATCTTCTTGTTAATCTTTGTATGTACTCGTGTGCAAAGTTCCCTGAACAACAACAACAAAAAAAGCCCAAATCACAAAAACTTCTGGTTAGGTAATGCTGTTGTAAATTACCTTAGCTTAGGGCCCAAGAAGCAATGCAAAATGCCCTCTTCCATGCTACCCTCTTCCTCACTTTAAGATCCTTCTCCCCGCAAAACCCTCTAATGAAGTAAGCACAGAGTCAGTCAAAGTGCTGGACTAAGACTCAAATAATGTAAAGGATTTTTTCATAGCTCTGCAACAAACTTTCTCTGGCAGCATCTTGGTCGTTTGAAAACGACCTTAGTACTTACTGGTACTGACTGGTACATCCTGGTAAAACGTGATTCATACTACATTTGTTTTTCTTACCTCTCGACAGGCCTAAACAGACTTTAAACTCTAGGTGTAGTCCATGTTTCACTATTTCTTGCTATGCCTAAAACTGCATCTGTCATCTGTCTGGAGAAGGCATTGTCAATAATAAAGACAGAAGCTAATGCTATTGCCATTGCAAAAAACGTCTCAGTCGTGTTGGCAGAGGGATAGATTCACGTCATAAGTGGGTTGATGGCAAAGGAGGAAGAAGCAGTCAAAGAGTTAGGGAAAGGTGCTGCTACTGTAGATGGAAGTGAATTATATACCAAGTTGTTTACATCTGAAGCTTTTTATTATACTTTCATCACACATTATCATCAGCCCTCAAAAATACAGCCCAGACTTTTCTAGTCTTCAGTGCTTTGAGCTTTTAGGACAGATGCTCTTGCAAATTAACCAGATGAAGCTTAGGTCTGCTCTTGGCAACAGTATTTCAGAAAGAACTCAAGCTCTGCTTCTAGCAAAAAGGAAATTATGGCTAAGACTTGCAACTGTGTCATCATCAGTTTTTATATCCAGACAGTTTCTATGATAGGCATTGTTCCTTCCCATTTACCATAGAGGAAAATCAGTAATAATTGATATCTGTTAGTGTTTGCAAGCAGTTTAAAGTTTTTAGAATATTGAATGTTGCAACAAAAAGTAACAAACATCACCATAAAACTGCCCCTGTTTCTTGGACTGCTTTTAGAAATTCTGTGTTTAAAAAGAAAAAAACAAACCAAAACTAAAACCAACAAAAAAAAACCCACCCCAATAGCACAATGTGTCCGACAGTGTGACGCTTTTATGAGATTATTTGTCTATGAGAAGTAGATCCAACAGAAGTCATAAACGTGGTGACACTCCCTTGAAGAACAACTACGTTGGTCTTTAGCATAGGCTGTGTACGCTCTTCCCTCCTTCATGTCCTTCACCTTGGCTCTATATCATAGGGGTTTGAATAGATTGTTTTCTTTGGAAGGTCAGGCAAACAGTTATTGTTTTTGCTGAGTATTTGTAGACTGCAGTAAAGACAGAAGGATAGGTTCCCACGTGCTACATGTCAATGTGGTTTCACTTTCTTCAATCACAATAATTTAAACAAAAGCCAGTAGCTTTTTCTCCTTAATTTCTGTCATGAGAGCTACTGAATACTGAAATACACTGCCTTCCTGAAGACTAAGCTCCTTATTTGGTTCTTGAAGTAATAAATCTAATGATTTCAAGGAGGGGGAAATGTATCTTGTGTAGTGTAATGTCTTGGTCTTTCTTTTTCACCCACTACTGTAAACAGATAATTTTTGCTCCTAATTAAATAAAACAGAGGGGAATGTAGAGAGAGAAGGAAAAGACCAAGAATCAAACTCACAAAAAGTTAAGAGAGTGTGAGATGCGAGGGTAAGGATACAGAAGAACAAACCCCAAACTACATAACATAGCACAGTTAATGAAATAGAGATAGAAACTTTAGGGTTGCACATCTTTTCCAGGTGTAATCATCTCATATATACGTGAGTTGGCAAGGTACAAAATTATTGTAAATGGTTCTGAAGTGTTGTTATCTTGACAGACTGATTATACTTGATTGTGTTGATTATGGTTATTAAAATAATTTGTCTGTGAAAAAAATATATCCTTATAGTTTAATTGCAAGTATCCAAGCCATAAATTTAACAAATTGTATATGAATACTTAAAAGTTCCCTTTTAAGTATGTGTGGTGGGATGTTGTGTGGAACAAACAGATGCAAAAATGTAATTATTTTTTGTAGGGTGCTTTTAAGGAACACTTTTTTTTTTTTATGGGGAACTTGTGTTCTTCCTTGTTCATCTCTGAAATGTAGAATAGACTATATATCATTCAGAGGAAAAGTTCTGCTGGCATTTTGAATTAAATGCTTAAGTGGTTCAGGTGAGCCTTTTAAGTAACCAGGAAAAAAGAAAATGCTGTGGAATGTCTCATCTGAAAAGTGATTAGGGAAATATTTAATATCTCATGTGAGAAATCTGGGGCTGTTTAGTCTGGAGGTATGCTGAGCTGCACCAAAAGAAGTGTAACCAGCAAGTCAAGGGAGGTGATTCTCCCCCTCTACTCCTCTCTGTGAGACCTCACCTCGAGTACTGTGTTGAGCTCTGGAGTCTCCCAAACAAGATAGACGTGGGCCTGTTCAAATGGGTCCAGAAGAGGGCTAGAAAAATGATGGGGGGCTGGTGCACCACCCGTATGAGGGCAGGCTGAGAGAATTGGGGTTGTTCAGCCTGATACAGAGAAGACTCTGGGAGGACCTTAGGGCAGCCTTCCAGTACCTAAAAGCAGCCTACAGAAAAGATGGGGAGGGACTCTCTATCAGGCAATGTAGTGATTGGACATGGGTAACATTCTTAAACTGAAAGATTTAGATTAGATATTAGGAAAAAATTCTTCTCCGTGAAGGTGGTGAGACACTGCAGCAAGCTGCCCAGAGAAGCTGTGGCTGCTTCATCACTGGAAGCGTTCAAGACCAGGCTGGATGCAGCTTTGAGCAACATGGTCTAGTGGAAGGTGTCCCTGCCCATGGTAGGGGCGTTGGAAGCAGATGATCTTAAGGTCCTTTTCAACCCAAACCATTCTACAATTCTATGATTCTGATTCCTGAAGTGCAAGTTTGGTTAGAGAGACCAAATGAAATACTGATTATAAAGCATTCAATATAATTAAATGTACTTTTTAAAAAACAAAATAAAATATTAATTGTAAAACAACGCACATAGGTAGTGATCAGCTAAGGAGCCATTAATTAGTATCCTGTACCAGATCTGGAGCTTTGCCATACCTTCAACTATGTTTACAAAAGCACTACACTTACTTAAGTTTTAAATGTAAAACCACATTGACCTCTATGTGGAGATTCCAGAATCAAAAGCCTTAAATCAGTCCTAACTGACTGAATATAGAATAAATATAGAATAAATGAATATAGAAATTATGAATAAATTCTATATTCAGTCAGAAAAAATACAGTAGAGTTCAGTTAGTTCAGAATTTTTCACACAGATCACTGCAATTTTTCTGTATGGACCAAAGGCTTTGAGTTTTATGAAGGTAATCCTTGATGGAAGCTACTACCTTCTATCTTTTTCTCCCAAGTTTATGGTTTTCTATCAGCAAATGTGCATTTTCTTATTTAACAGCTTCTTTTGTTTTGATGTGAAGCTGCCTGGGATTGTATCCAGATTAAGGAAGTGTCTGTGGATTGTGGTGGGACTGGGATTGGTGTTGTGAATGTCTTGAGATCTCAGACTGTAAGCAAATTAATCTTTTTCATGAAGTTTGAAAATCAGTGCCATTTTGCAGTGGTATGCAGTGCATTCATTCAGACTGAGATGCACATCTGTCACTTTTAAAGGCTGGTTGACTTCAAAGCCACTTGTGTAAAACAGAAGATTCTTTCATTTCATATAGGTGTGCCTTAGTGCTGGAAATCATGTTGGCAGTTCATTTGGAGGTACTTCTAAAATTTGTACCCTTTATGTTTTCTTAGTGGACTGCTTTGGAAGGGTAATTGGAGATGAAGTTCTCATGCAAATTTCACAGCAGATGAAATATTGGGAAAGGGAGAGGGAAGAGAAAGGAGTCACAGCCGAGTGTCTAAAATTTAGTACCGAGACTCAAGAAGCTACTATCATTTCCAGCTCTGTTAACTCTGACCAGTTACTGGAGTCAGCTTTTGTGCCTAGCACCCATGCAAGTCATCCATATTGTAGATGGTCTGACTTTGTCCCTTAGCTTTGAAAGTCTTTTTCTTTTGTTGGGAAGAGTTAAAAGGATTAAAAATGAGGAAAAATGTGGAATCTTTTTCCATGCAGAAAAAGGCAGAGAAAATGACAACTTAAAAGAAATGAAATATGGGACAGGCATTTCTTTTGAAAGATAAATAAATGACTAAAGAATGAAAATATAGTACATTTTTGTAGATTAGATACTACATGCCAATGTTGACATGTGAGAGAGAGAAGACAGAATTCCTGAATGCTTCTGTAATTCCTCATTCATGAATGTTTCTGTGATTCCTCATTCATGAATGTTTCTCCCTGTGGCTTTGAAAGACTACAGTATTTTGTGTATCCAGGTTTAAAATGTTAAGTATGCCCAAGTGACTTAGGAGTCTAAGAGCAATATCAAGAATTAGGTGTATTTCTCTGAATGTCTATGGGATTAGAGGTCTTCCAACTTTTGATAATTGGACTTTGACTCTTCCATTATTTCAATGTTCTAGAAAACATTCTAAGTCTTTACAGAGCTATTTACTTTTTTGTTTACCAAACTTTCATAATTTCCCCACAGATTTCTTGAAGAAAATGAAATAAAGGTTTTCTCCAAATATGGTTGGAATTTTCTACAACCTTCATGCTATTCATGCTATTTTTTGCTTCGTTGTTACACTATGTGAGGTGAGAGGTTGAAGGGCACCATGAATACCTTCATAGATCCATGTTAGATTGCATACTGTCAGTTTACTGAAGACAATTGATATACCAGTCTCAGTTTTTAGTAAGTAAGGTGCTCTCAGTGAGGGTTGCATGCAACAAGGGAAATTGTCCAAGCTCCTAAACAATTAGGATTTCCAGGGAAACGAACTCCCTCCCACAAATTAAACAGACCTAAAGATGAATCCTAATTAGGAGAAAGTATGTGCCAGACACTCAGCTGGTGGAAAAGGAAATCATTCTCTTCCCTGCAGTGCTGCCAGGTTCACTTACATCAGATAAGAGCCTGACCAAATGTCCTGAAAGACAGTGCAATGCATATAGAAGATCAGTATAGGAGAGCCTAAACCTTGGGACCATAAGCAAGTATGAAATCTGTCAGGAAAACTGCTTTCAGAACTTCATCAGAAATGGCTTTATCACTGTAATGATGTATCCAAACCATCCAGGACACATCTCTGTGCGCAATAAATGACTGTAATCAGTAGCAGTAGCAAGGGAGAAGTAATTAGTGGTGCTGAGTATATGGTTAAATAGCTCTTTCTTTTCTCCTCTACCTATTGGTTCAAGTTAATATTATATGTGTATTTTCTAAAATCAAATTACCTGAACTAATAGGCAACATTTTCCCGATGAGCATTCATGAGGAGCAGACTGTTGTTCTAAGTCAGACCTGAGATTGTCAAATGTTTGCTAATAGAAAAGTTAATTTTGGAATGAAGTGTAGGTGTTTGTAACATCTGTGCGTTCCCCTGACTAATGTCTTGTTGTCAGCTGATTCTCTGTAGACTTTGCCAATCATATTTGTACCCTAAAGAACTGGCTAAGCAGACATACCCCAGCAGAAAACAGAACCTGGCTGCCTATTTTGCAATTTCTCTTTCATGGTGTCGAAGTATCTTTTGGAGGAAATCGCTGTGTATGTCATCTTGTTCTCCTTACACTGGAATTCTGTGCCATCAACACAGTGAAGGAATGCTGTCACTTCAGTGAGTGAGATGTAAATCCTATAGCATTTCTGCCTGAGAGAAGTTCCCATTGTTTCAAGGATTCTGTTTGAAACACTGTGCCTTACTAAACCATTTCAAACACCACAAGCTACTCCTTTGCAGTGTAGAAAACATTGAGCTTTATGGCTTGTTACCAGCTGTGAGGAGCTTTATCATGCTGGTCCTCTTTCTGTTCCTAGATTTGTGTGCTTGAGTACAGAAGTCCACTTAGAAATACTGGTATACAATATGAAGGACTATTACAGGCAACTTAGATCTAGATTTCACTGGGTTTCTGATTATATATGAAGTGGTCATTTTCATACCTTTCACTAGGGATTTTATGTAAGGGATGGAATTAAAGATTGTCGGCTTTGGGCATTGCTTTGTGGACTCTAATCCTTCTGGTTTGTGTCTTTTACCAGTTGTTTATGCAATTAAGCAGTGTTGTCATTTTACTTCTGCACTTTTCAGTAGTGAAATCTACTTCCTTTCTAGTAGGTTCCCTTCCAATAGATCAGTCAATAATTTAATGGAAAATTTTGCTGCATTACAGTGAAGAAATCAGTACTGCATAGCAGTACTGATACATCCAGCAGTCTAGTTCTGATGCATTTCCTCTGGGCTTTTTGTGTGTGACTTATTGACATCCACAAGACTACTTTTCTTCTGCAGGCACATCCTGTTAATTCCTGGAGACAGAAGTGGTTTGGGCTGCAAAGTACTCTTGTGAGATGGCATTAAGAAATGGCTTTAAATCAAGGAGTTAAATCTTCTTTCTTATTCTTCTTTTCCTTTTCAAGTCTCTCTTGCAGTGGTCTGAGGCATTTGGAGATGTATCAGTCCCTGAGGGTCTAAGTGATGTGCTCAGGAGTGCTCACTTTTGCACCTGTTTTAGGGAGAGGCAACACATTCAGCCATCTGCGGGGCAGGGGGAGAACTCCCCTCTGCTCTGCTGTATGCACTGTGACACCTATAACAGCAGGCAGTGAGGATGAGCTATTTACTTCCTGACTGCTTGCAGAAACTGCAGCCACTGCTGAATTATGAGTTGAATGGTTCCCAGGGAAGAAACTTTCAGTCCCAGCTGGGATCTTAGTGTTTACTGGTGTCTCCCTTCAGACTGCAAAGCTTAATAGTCAGCTTTTCTATGAAATCGTTGGTTTACATTGTCTGAAGGCTGTAGTACTGGAAGTACCATGCTATGAAACAGCTTTGCAATTGCGAGATAATAGTGCAGTCCAGCAGTGCATGTGTTTGGGTGTATCACCTGTCCAAGAATGAATGTTTTAAGGGAAAACTGTCATGGGTAAAGTAAAACAAAACAAAATGAAACGAAACAAACCAACCAATCGAAACAAAAAAAATCAAACAAAAAACTCTAAAAACCAAAAAGAAACAAACACTAACACACACGCACAAAAACCCACCAAAAGAAAAGAAAACTAAGAATTTTTGTAAGTCCTCTCTTTTTACGCATTTTTGTGAACAGTAAATACACTATAGATTCGGTTTGGTGAGTTTACTCAAAAGACTCTGTACAATTAAGTGTTGGTCAGGGATTCGAAGGCAAGCCTGGCCTGAACTCTTTGAGGGGTTCATATGCTTTCCACTGAAGATAATGCAAGGTGATTATATTCCTTGCTGTGCCTTGAAAACCTGGCCTCGAAATTCTGCTTCCAAGTGATATAAAAGCTTTCATACAGCAGAAAGCCTTAATTTACCATCTATATGCCACTGGCTATTGAAGAGTGTGGAAAATATTTTGCCTGGGTATAGTGGCAATCCATAGTCAATAGGGAATTTGGAAACAGGTGGTAAGACTTCACAAAAAGGCTTTGATGTAGAAAATTCAGTTGTGATTCTTTGCTTTTGTTACAGTTGGTGTTGAAAGCACTTCATACACACACGTGATTTCAGAAAATGCAGAAATGACACGAGCCTATCTGAGGGGTAAATTTGGCCTGTTAAAAGTTGGTGGTGTTGCAGGAGGGGGTGATGGGAACAGCTTCTTTAATTCCTCACTGGTCTGGTCTGATGGGTCATTTCTGTTCTGCTCCACTTCTTGTCTTTGGTCTGTCCGTTTACAAATATGATGACTGCTGGTAATGACCACCTCTACCTAGTACTCAAGGAGAGCCTGTCATAAAGGGTTGCCAACCTTGCTTCTGGCTCCTGTAGATGCTTCTATGCTGAAAACAATAGTCTTGGCATTTTTCTCATTCTGGGTAGTTGCATTTCTGCATTATAAAGGCTCCAATTGTCTTTCATTTTTTAATGAGCCTTTACTTCATGACTGCCAATAATGGTACCCTGTGTGTATGAGTATTTTATACTATGAAGAGTACACTAAACTAAAACTTATATCTGCAGAAAGGTGTGCCTAATTTAGAGTGTCTATTCTCTAAAGAGTGGCTTAATGTGTAAGTCATTTATCAGGCAAGTCTCTGAGATGTGTAGACCCTAATGTTGTGAAGGGCAGGTGGAGAGGACTGTATTTAGACTTTCTTGGTGGGATTCCATCCAAATCTTAATCAAATAATGAATTCCACTAAAACTTAAAAATATTCACTTTGAAATAAAAGGAATGCAGTGAGAATATATCTTTTTCTTCTCCCAGCTTTCAGAGCTTCTAAAGAAAGTCAGTATCACTTTAAAAATATTTGCATTTGCAAATACTGTGTGTAATGAACTCTGGGATTTTCATGCTATCATGCCATTAGAGGAAACAATACAGCAGTAATACATGATGTCCCCTTGTGTTTTGGCATGGATTGGTTAGGCCACAGGTTTATACAAGCTCTTTTCCAAAAAGGTTTGTACAGTCTTGTGGTCTTGAGAAGGATAAAAGATTGTTTCTGAATGGAAGATACTGATACCAGTGCCTAAGACACGGAACAGAGCAACCTCAAAAAAGATGAGAACCTCCTGAGGAAAGGCTACTTTGTGGGAAATAGAGGCCTCCACAGTTTAATTAATCATGAGAACTCCGCTTTTTTCCTCAACCAAGATACTAGAACTCTACCTTTTACATAACAAGCATGTTCCCAAATGTAGTTTACTATTGGCTTTCATATGGCTTTGCTATGGCACTTTCTATACAGCTTTGCTTTTGCTGAAGGGATTATTTTATTTAGATTTGAAACTCGCATGGCAGCAAAGTGGGGTTGTGTTTACTCTGTGTTAAATAGCCTTATTTAAATGGTAGAGAAAGAGTCTGAAAGCTTTTTAAAAAATCCACACATTTAGTAGTTCTAGCGGTACAGCATTTAAAGCAAACCCAGACATTACTGCAGTGATGAATTCTGAAAATGCAAGTCTTAGATTTGTAAGCCCAAAGTTGAGAAATAGAGTGAAACTTTGGTTTCCTTTACTCCATCCAAAGCTCTTGAATACAGCAGTTTGCACTGAAGCCATTAAAAATGTTTCCACTCATTCACTGGGTGATTCAGAATATCAGGACAGTTCCTTTGGTTTCCTATACAGATTTAGGATCGTGAATATATAAGCATGTTATTCTGTCGTGATTTAACCCCAGTTGGCAACTAAGTACCATGCAGCTGCTCACTCACTCTCCCGCCCTCTTTCCCCCTACACCAGGATGGGGAGGAGAATCAGAAAAAGGTAAAACTTGTCATCTGAGATAAAAACAGTTTAATTATTAAAATAAAACAACAACCAACAAAGCAAAGATATTAATAATAATAATAATAGTAATTTTTATGAAAAGGAGAGAGAGGAATAAACCCCAAGAAATCCAAGTGATGTACAACACAATTGTTCTCTACCTGCTGACCAAAGCCCACCTGGTCCCCAGGCAGTGATCAGCCCCTTCCTGCCAACTCCCCTCAGTTTATATACTGGGAATGATGTGCTGTGGTATGGAATACCCCTTTGGCTAGTTCAGGTCAGCTGTCCTGGCTGTGCTGCCTCATAGCTTCTTATGCACCTGCTAACTTGCAGAGCATAATAGACTGAACAGTCCTTGACTTAGGGTAAGCACTACTTAGCAACAGACTATACCCAAAAAAGCATTGTACCAGCTACTAAAAAGAAAACTACCTTTATCCCAGCCAAAACCAGGACATATTCAAAAAGAAATTGGCTTTTCTTTGTATAGATTCTGAAGCTACAGTCAGATCCACTTGTTTTATTCTACTTCCAGGTATTACAGAGGTCACCAACAATTGTGTTTAGTTCCTGGTTTATACATAAAAATTAACCTTCCTTGCTGGTGAGTAGGTCTGATTCTGTAAGTCACTGGTTACTTGCCTTTCCCTATTAATGTAACAGGCTATTTTTCATCACTCCTAGCAATCTGGGAAGACTACTTGAATTTCCTCAGCTCTGCTTAAGTGCAGAAAGCTATACCTTCCTTCCATAAGATCAAAGCTTACCAATGTCCTTCCTCCAGGTTTTTGCTTCCTAGAATGCCTTAAGAGGTGGTATGTATTCCTTACCCTTCCATTCAAGTTACCTTAATGAAACCTGAAGTCTACCAGCAGGATTGACAGCCCCTTTCTACCACTCCAAAAGCATTTCTCTGCTTTGTCTCTATCCCAGCTCCAAACCGAGGCATCTACTGGGGCTGATGCTGAGCCCAGGAACACCAGGGATGGTTCAAAGGGAAAATACTTTCCCAAGAAAATGTTTCTGGCATCCTACCTGCCTTGTGGTCAGCCCCTTTCCAGCCCCGCTTCTACTGCAGCCCTTGGCTTTGTCTCTTTGATTCATAATTGAAAGGAAAATTGCAGTTGCCATAAGGTATGATATACCTCCAGCAGTGTATTTTAATTCTTGAAGTAACTCTATTTACTTTTGGGTGAGTCCCCAGGGCGAGCTCTGTCCTAAATAGACAAAGTGACTATGAATAGCACAGTAGGCTCTGAAAAAAATAAGCAGAGAATATGTAGTTAATAATATACTTAATCTCTAGCCCTTACTATTAAAACAGTTTTTTCTCCTGACTTGCTTTCACATCATCAAAATTTTTCTTTTGCATAGGAGGGCTAAAACAGAGACAAATAAGAATGCCTGGCTTTTCTGTACCGCCTCTTATCCTAAAGCCTCTATCTGCATGAATTCCTTTGCCATAAATCAGAGCATCTCTAAACCTACTCTGGTTTATCTCAACTGAAAATCCTACCCTGATAAATATAAACCCCATATACAATGTATGTATAAAGTGCATATACAAGTGAGTTTTCTCACCTCTGGAATCAAATGGAGTGAAGATGCTATTTATTTAGCCACTGTAATTGAGGACTGAAAATTTTAAGTATGCTCCACATTTGAACAGACCTGCTGGAAGAGCTGAAGTGAGCATGGTATAGTTACAGCTACCCAGGAATCTGGCATAAGTGCAGACACTGTGCTCTGAGCCTTTGAAAGTATCCGAGTCAAATAGCTGGGTGCTAATGGCCATCTGGGAATTCAGTTGGCAAAAAGGAGTAATGTGCTGGCACAGAGGTACTGGAGCTGTTTACTGCACTAGCTGTCCCACTGTTTTTCTGTGTACAGGGCAGTGAGGGTGCATGCAATGATAATCCTCTGTCAGTGCAGAGTGCATGCTGTAGATCTCCTTTCACGCTGGAGAAGCTTCTCCTGAGAGCGACCAGCCCTCAGGAGGCACACAAGTCCCTCTCCCCTGTGACTGCAGGAGGGCCAATGCAGCTGCACAAAGAAAGCTACCGTAAGGTCTTTATCAATGGCAAATTACTGTTTCCTCCCTCAGTGGTTCCAAAACAGAGTACTTTGTAGAGAGGCAAGCTCCAAACTGAATGAACTGGAGCTCAAGGCTGGGTGTGAAGTTGAGTCTCTGGAAGACAGAGTTCACTGGCAAAGTAGTGCTGTGAAATCTATCACTGTGCCAAACGTCCGATAATTAAAATTTCATTGTAATGTACCACTGATTCCATCTCTTAATCTTCCAAATAGTAAGTATCTCAAAAAAAATTTAATATCTCTCCTTGCTGTCTGTTGCATAAGTGGGTCTGCAAGATCTAAAACAGAATTAATCATTTTCAAATTGTTGAACTCACTGAGTGCAAGTCAGCAGCTTCCCTTTAACTGTTTTATAGAGACATATGCCTCTTGGGATCACTTAGCAAGGAAATACTTCAATTTTTTTAAGGTTTGCTCAAGGCGAATTTATCCCAAGCATTGAATCTATCCAGCTGTAACTGCAAAAAGAACTGATTTCCTTACTGCTAGCTTACAGAAAAGAGGGGATCGGTATTCACCAAAAACTAGGGGTCCATTTCTTCAATTATGCGTGCATGCCTGTCTGTTGTTTTCATAAGACAACTTCTGGTTTCCATTAGTGAGAGGAAAAGAAAAGGTGGAATCAATGAGTTAGATCTGTAATCACTATAAATTGCCATAGCATCCTTTCCTTTTTTTTTTTTTGAATAATTTTCAGCAGGCTGTGCTGTATTGACCTCAGCCTCAGGCATCTTAACTGTCAGGTACAGAGGTGACTTGTAAAGCTTTAAGCTTGTATTTCAGTCCCTATTTGCTCCACTCCAGCAAGGAGAAGGGAGGCTTGGTTTCTAAGGGGAATGTCGATGTTTCATTTCAGTTAGTTTAAAAACAAAGCTGGTTTCCTGAAGTGGGAGAATCCACAACTTAAAGGTGAAATCACATTTGTCATGCAGTCTTGAAAAGAGAATGCATTGTCTGACTCACACTACTCCTGCTAATGGAGGAATAAAAATGGTATTTTGGGTAGGGAGAGTATTAGCAGTCTTAGAAGTAGGGATTTGCTGTTGCTTAGTACTGCCAATTGGGAGTTAGCTGACTAATTTCCTGCCCCACAGTCCTATCCTGAGATATGGTGTCAGAGGCTGGAAGAAAGTTTTGGATTTCTACAGCTGAGCCCTGGGAAGTGGAAGGGAGAGCTTGACACGTTTCCTGCACGCCTCTTTGTAACGTGTAGCTTTTAATGTGAAGCTCAGTAGTGGCAGGTTTCTGTCTGTCCTTTCAGACTAGGTGGCAATACTTAGGAATTTTCCATTGAAACAGATTTCAGTTAATTAAATTTGCATGTTCTGGAAAATCTGGTTTTTATTCCCCTTCATATTATTCCAGAAAATTTAAATTCCATTGAAATATTTTAATCTTTTCTCAGAGAAACAGCAATTGAAGTATAGCACTTCTGTTCAAAATGAATTAGACATTGTATCACAGAAGTTCAGTGCTTGGTGGGAATTGTACTGGTACTTCCTTTGACTGTTGCTACTTGGAGAGCTCACGTATTCTCTCCCGATACACAACAGTCCCTCTTTAACCAAGCTGTTCCATGAGCTGCTGTAACCCATAGAGTCATAGAATAGTTAGGGTTGGAAAGGACCCTAGTCCTTTCCAGTCCCAGACCCCTGGATCATCTAGTTCCAGCCCCCCTGCCAGAGGCAGGGACACCTCACCCAAGGCTCTGTCCAACCTGGCCTTGAATACTGCCAGGGAGGAGCATTTACCACCTCTTTGAGCAACCTCTTCCAGTGCCTCACAGTAAAGAACTCCCTTATATCTAACCTAAACTTCTCCCGTTGAAGTTTAAAGCCATTATCCCTTGTCCTACCTCTACAGTCACTGACGAAAAGTCCCTCTCCAGCATCCCTGTAGGCCCCCTTCAGATATTACAGTACGTGCTGTCTGTTAGGGGCAGTTTAAAATTTTTGTATTCCAGCTTTTCCAGGCCCCTCCTTTTTGGATTCTGGGAGAGCAGGACATGCCTAAACCCTCCCGTGTTTCTTGGTGTGTACCTTCATTTACACGTTAAGCATCAGACTAATGAATACATCTCTGTGTCTTCCCCTCTCAAGGCAAGAGTAGAAATGACCCTAGAATGCCTTTCTGATTGTAGTTTGCCTTATGTTGCCTTGCATTCATTTTTACCATTTTGCCATAGCACCCCTGGAGAGCAGATGGAGAACTGAATACTGATGAAAACAAGGAAGCAGAAAGGAGCATTGAGAGCAGGAATGTTTTGCTGCCAGAGGTATTTTCTTCCTCTGGCTTTTTATTCAGCGCTGCATAATGATGCCCTTGTACTGGCAGGGGTGGTGGTGGCAGATGGACTGGTGATGGCAGCACACAAACTACAGCTGTTGGTATGTGGCAAGCAGATTCGCTGTCATGCATTATGACACAGCCAACAATCAGCCTGCAAATAGTTGGAGGCTGAGATTCTGTACAGCTGTTGTGAAGAAAGATAACATGTAAAACTTTAAAGTAGGCAATTAGTGCATGTTATAGTAAAAAGATTGATAGAATTATTTCTGTGGTATTTTAATGTTACTTTCAAGTGGCAGTTATCCATTATTTACACTGTTTTTTTCCACTTTCTCTTTGCTGGGTTTGGTTCTGTTTATGTTCCCAGCTTGAGCCACAACGCGGGTACTGCACAAGGCATTGAGAATGAATTTGACCCATTCGGCTCGCATCAAGAAAATTCAGGTAAAACCCAGTGTTAAACTTAACAGCATGCAATATATCCCACAGCTTCCCAATAAAGGGTGCCTCCTAAAATCCTCAAATAGCTGCATTTTATTGGGTTAGAAGCTCCATTAATGTCCCCCAAATCCAGCAGCTTCAGTATTCTTACGGTGCTCACAATGCAGGAGCTGAGCTCCAGAAGTGTCACTGTAAATTCAGGACTTAAACCATTTCCCAAGACTAGAGGATGTATCTATTTCCCCTGTAAATGTTTGCCTTTTTCCCTTGTATAACTTCTCACCTTACTTCTTCCACCTTGATGCCTTTGCCCCTGTCCTTGTTTTGCTATGTGGTGAGCTTTTGCAAATCACATTGATCAAGATGGGCCCCCACCATTTGACTGATAAACCTTGTTCTTGATTGTAACCATAGGATTTTAGTCACAGGCCATTCTCAACAGCACGTAGACTGTGCTGTTCTGGTGGTGTAAAGAGCTTGTAAATACAGTTAAAGTTCCAATCCGGAATGAAATTTTTAACTTTTAGGCCAAAGATTTGTAATTCCTATGAGGAATATCTCATTACAGGAGAAAATGAGAATTTGGGATATTCTTCCCTAGACCTCAATGGTAAAAATTGCACCATGACTTAGAAATTATCTGATCTGGAGAGTGGAATGTGAATAGCTCCTAGACATTTGTCCTGTACCAAAAGAAGATTAAAGCCAAATGTTGTTTTCAAACCGGTGATTTTTATCAGCTCTCCTGTTCCAAAGAGAGGTTCTTCCTCTAGTCTCAACTCTGCCATTGAGTTTCAACCAAGCTGTATAGTCCCTTTAGTAAAATTGGTGTAATATTTCTTATTAGTTTCACAGGCTCTTATCACTTATTTAAATGTTTGAAAACAATTGAAGAATTTCAGCTGAATAATTTTACATAAATTGAGTTTTATCAAAAATTGGGTTCACACAGCCAATACTTCTTTCTCTCCCTTCCCCCTCTCTTTTTACAGCACTAGCATTTTTGAAGGATAAGAAAGTCACAGTGAAAGTATCTAAATGAAAAGAATGACTTGCGTAAGACCCAGTTAAAAAAAATCACAAAAGAATTGCATGCCCTGATCTTTCTTCCCCTTGGTTTGTGTTTCTAACCCAAGTTAGCCTGTCCAATGCAACTCCATCTAGATCTGTTTGAAAGCTATGTTGTATTCTCCTCCTTTGTAGTGTTTGACTTATGTATTCCTTTTGCATGTTTAAAGTGCACAAGTTTATGATGTTATTAATGAGAAGAGCTCTGTGCAGGGTATATCTGTAAGTATTGTCTTTCAAAAGATCTTTTCTCTTGTATCAGAAACTCTCTTTGACATATCTTCCGCCCCTGCCCCCCTCCCCCACCTTTTTTTGTTAAAGAATTATTTCCAGTTGGAGCATGGCTCTGAATGTTAGATGAAAGGAAGAGCTGCTTGAAGGACAAAGCAAGCCACTTTTTCCTTCCCATTTTTTAAGGATCAATTATCAAACACTCTTATCCATTACAAATTTGTGTCATGAGAAACCAAATTAGGATAGTGATAGTAATTGTATTAGATTCTTTGAAATGATGGTATTCCACAGCAACTTCACAACCAGTCAGTCTAGCTGCAGTAGCATTGATCTGCCAGAAAGACTAGCTCTAATTCAACACGTATCTCCACTCAGAGAGGATCAATGATGTTAAGAACAGCACAAAACATACCCAACTTTCTTATCTTGATCTCTTTCTCAGTGCCGGGCACTGAGGAAGCAATTGTCTTTCAAGATCAGTGGTATTTGTGGAGGAAAAGTAGCTTTGATCATTTGATCATGTTAATTTGAAGCTCATTTATTACCATACAAATGGGGAAAAAAATGTTCTCTATGGTAGAATTCTGTTCTTTGTAAACAGCCTGGAGACTGTGCAGCTGCATCTCCCTGAGCAGAGCTGAGAAAGAAACTGATGCTTAGAGGCTCATTTTCTGTAAAGCCACACTCTGCCCATGTTCTCCCACTCTATCTTAGTTGTCTAAATAAAAATAAGAAAAAAAACCAAACACCCCAGACTTTCAGATTTCCAAACGGCTGAAGCTATGTACATTGGTAAGACAGTGCATCTTCAAAATAGTGAACTATCAAGCCAAAGCTACATTTCAACTATATAACCCTGCCGAAGAACTACCTACTGCTTTCTTTGACTATTAGTTACAAATCTTTATGCCAGCTTATTTGTACTGTCCTTCTTGCTACGTTTATATGTGGGGTGATACTGGCATGTCCTTGTCCTCACATGTGAATGTCAAGATGAAGAAAACAGGGAGGAACTTCTCTATTGCTCTTGTGTCTGTGCCAGCATATTGGACTGGTCCATTATTTTCTGATTTTAATGAGACTGGAACTCAGCCCAGACTCAGTCACTGCAGTGAATTCAGATGATTTTCCTTTCCTGCACATATTTTATTTTCTGAAACCCAGGAAAGTAGTTTAAATCACATCCAGTCATGCAACAGAATAATTTTATTCATGTGAAAACTTTCTCAGTTAGAGATGGGTGTGGAGACACCATATCTAATTTATCATTCTTTCCATTTAGATCTTTAAGAAAGGAGATTTGGTTTGTGTTGTGTTTTCAACCAGCATTTTCAGGTATCTTCAGGAAACGGAAAAGGTACGTAGTTTTTTCAGAAAATACATGTCATTAATGCACACATCCAGCAGAGCTCTTCTGATATTTAGTTTAAAGACTGCCCTTGATTCCAGCAAGCTTCATATCAGTTCCTGAATGCAGTTAAATCAGGCCAACTACTCTGTGAAATCACAAGCCCAGTAATCTGGCTTCTGCTTTCTTTTGTATTTCTTTTTTTCCCCTTTCTATCTAAAAAATCACACAATCCCTGAATTCTTGGCTGAGCAGGACATTGTAATTTGTCCTGCTTATTCTCTTGAAATTAGAAGGAAGACCTTATATATTCTTTTTATATATATATAAATTTATAATAATTTATAAATATAGTTACTATATATTACTATAATTATAATACATTGTATAATTATATAATTGCTATTAATAG
>JAOEHY010035532.1:0-29301 GCA_025447955.1 Psilopsiagon aurifrons | reverse complement strand
AAACTACTGATATGTGGAACATCTTGGATGGATCTCTCTGTCATTATACCGAGTGGAGAAAAGCCAAAATAAAAAATCACATGCCTAGCCCAGACATTATCCTGTGGGCAAATGAAACCACTGCCCAATCAATTTCATTCAGTTAATTAGGGGAGCACATGTGTGAGTTGAACACAAAACTGAAAAATTTGCAGGTAACATTTGGGCATCCCTTCCATGCCAACGCTGCTTTAAAGAACAGGCTCATGGTTTCCTATTACTGTCAACTGCAGCAAAATTACAAATTCAGTTATGTCCTTTTCTTATATTTGGCATGTTGCAAATTGTCTCATGTCTTAGTCCAACCTGTCCAGCAAATTCTGTCTATGACCACGCCTGTTCTGGTTGTCCTAAAATGGACTTAAGTCTCAGCTGTTCCACATCATTCATTGCTATCAGCTCCTGCAGCTCCTGTAATTTATGTCCTCTTCTGTGTATTTACTTTACTGATTTTTTATTTCAGATTGCATTTGAGCCAATACTTAGTTGAATTTGTATCTCTGTGCGCCTTTTCAATCTCCTCGCTTTTTAATATTTTTCAAACAGTGCAAAGCACTTTAGAAAACATCGAAGAGTCCATGCAAAACAGATTCATTTATTTTCTTAACTGAGTAGTGTGTACAAAAGCCAAGAAACTCTACTTTGTTAGCCAGTTTTGCATTTCTCAGTTCAGTTCTCCCTGACATGCTTCTTTTTAGTGTCACTGAAAGCTCTGCATGCAGATGATGCAGAGAATGCGAATGGGGAGTGTGGTGTTACCCCTAAGAAGTCAATTGTCTTAAAGTGTCACAGTGGTAATGTCTCCCCCGCCTTAATTTCTTGTGTCTGTACAGCATTCAAGAGAGTCAGAGCTCTTGTCTGAAAGTAGAGCAGCAACTTTCATGTAGAGAAACTGCCTGATGGATCCCTGTGCAATTTTCGGTTAGATTGCTGTGTTGTGTGCGTGTGAGGGCGGAGGGTAGACAGAGGAAAATCTGCATGTAGCACATCAAATTATTATTTAAGCAGTTCTGGCAGAATCTGTCAAGGAAAGTACGATAAATCAGGATGAAGGCAAAACCAATTGTGTAAGGTAGTTTATAAAAAGCAGTTGCCATTATAAATAATAAAGCAAAAAGGCATCCTTTGGAAACTTTCCAATTCATTTATACCAGTTCTGCCTTAAATAACCTATAATTTTGTAGTACTTCATGTTCTCAACTCATTGCTCTTTGCTTGCTATGGGAATCTCCACAAGTACTCTTGGCTTCTCGGTTTGGACCATAAATCTTAATCTTTGTTTCTTGCTGTTGTTTATTTTTGTTTTGCATCCCACATCCTAGGACCTAATCACTAAGGCTACGTTCTTTATATAGATCTCTTGGCATCCAAGGCTTGCTTCTAGCCAAAACCCTCTCAGCTAAACAGAAACACAAAACCTTGGCCATTAATATGCTGTTCCATTGAACAACTTTGTTCCCAGAAGGAAACAGTTACCTAAGCCAGAAGCACAGGGTAAGACAGTGCTCTGACCCATGTTGATCCACGTGGACAGAAAAAGTAGATTACATGTCTTTATTACACCCGAGGTGACCTCCCCACAAAGAGCATGGGGTTCCTGGCATGCACTGGCATTACTCCATGATGGAATGTGGTCAACAGCAACCTGAAACAGTCTCCTGTTTTGATGGTGACTTCTGATCACAAGAAATGGACTGTCAGCTAAACAGATTATGGAAGTTGTGGCAGCAGTCTGTTCCTCATTGGTCTGAGGACCTTTCTTCCATATAGCACCCTGATAATATGAAGGAGGGGAAGCCATGGACATTGTCTTGAAGGACTTTGGGGATCTTATGCTGATGACATGTTGTCAACTTCATAAATTACAGGAAACTGTTAAGAACATCTGCATCTTAAGGAGAAGCCAGACTGCTAAGGGATTCTGAACAAGACCATGAGAAAACATTGGCACCAACTTGTCATTCAGTTTAGGAGCATGCAAATTATTAATACTTTAAAATCTTCGGCAAAATACTAATGAAAATACCCCTTCCTGTCAGGGGCAGTTACAGAAATGTTTTTTCTAATGGCCTAAATTCATTTGGCCAGAGAGAATGCTGCCAATTGCTCTATTTAGCATCAGTGCAGCATGAAAGTTCTGCTATCCCAGACATCTGCCAATACTAGATGAATTGTTTAGTTAAGTACAGAGAACAGAATACAGGTGAGGTTCTGTTCCCACTGCAGTCAATAATGAATGCTTATCATTCTCCAAGAGCAGTATAATTAATATCTGGGGTAATGTTTAAACCCATGGCATCTTCAAATATTAATTAGTATCTTGAAATGCCTCATTGCTTAGCACATACTTTGCTTCTCCTTTCTGCTTGCACTGGGATAAGGGTCTGATTATTTAAGTCTGAGGAATAGCATAGGTATTGTCACTTTTTTAATTCTAGGATAAATATTAACCAATCATAATCTTAAAGCATTTATCTCCTAAATGAAAGGGTAGGTGATAGTTTATGTACCCAAGCAATGAGATATATTTCCTGGTAATTGGATAAAAACAGGGAGTGGTGTTTCTCTTGATATAGTGTAATGCTAGCCAAATAATTAGCAAATTTGTCATTAACCTGCAAATTACATTCATTTCTATTTGAAAAATTGTGTTAACTTCAATGGAAGGAGAGTTAGCAATTCATAAAAGAATTGATATTAATCTCTCTCCTTTGTTTAGAAAATACCAACTAGTAAAGTTGTTACGCAATTAAAGAACTTAACCAGCAGATCATTTCTCAAAAGGAAAATCTGTAATGAGATTTGTTAATTTAGGTGCCACTTCCTCTTGAAATAATTCTTTCTTATTTAAATTTGGAAAACTTCAGCACTGAGTACTTTCAGGGTGCTTTAAAACTCTCCTTCAGTATCCATCAGGTGCCTTAAGCATTGCCTTTCAGCATGCACCAGGTAACTCATTTCAAGGAAATGGCTGACTGAATTTAGTGCTGAATTCTTCATTCAAGATCAGGCTTATGGATAGTGAAGTTGCTGACCATCCTTTTCCCAGGATGTGAATTGGATCCTAGTTGCCTTCAAACATGGGTTTATCTAAAAATCCTGAGTAGAAACAAGGCCAAACTGAGTGGATTTGGTCCAGATTTGTCCCTCTGAACTGCCTGAGATTTGATGATAGTACTGAGACACAAAGGAGAAGCTGCAGTGAGGAGAAATGAGGGCTCTGTTGACACATGGCAGATGTGTAGTTTTAATTGGTTAAAACAAAGCTAATCATAGGGGAGAACTTTAGTGTGGTCTTCAGGATTTTGCTTTTTTCCTCCTTCTTGCCTACACCATAGTACTGGGCAGCCTCAGTGCCTCTGGTGTGTGAGTAGCTCTGGATGACTTGAGGCTGTCACCAGCACAGCAGGGGTTCAGCTGGAAGAGGAGGTCTGCTGCTTGCCTTTCAAAGGGCCATCTCCCCCACTGCAAAGCAGAGCTAGCTGCAATATGCCTGTAGCTCTGTAGCGGTCCTGATGGCAACAGCTTGATATGATGGAGAGCAATGACAAACAGCCAGCAGGTGACGGGAATAGCTGTTGCCTGTTGTGACAGGAAATGCTAAAAGCCAAAGAGCGCACTGCCTCGCAGGATTCCCCTGTGAAGAGCAACCCGAGGTCCACTTTCACTCGGAAACTGAAGTAATGTAATAAAGAATGTGCTGTACCACCTGGAAATGCAGTTGTAGCATCACTGAGTCTGAGTGCTCCAGGACAAGCTGGAAACCTCCGTTAACCTGGCTCATGGGTACCACAGCTGAGTGAAGTCAGCTTTGCCATGATCAAATCTAACAGCAGAACAACTGGAAGAGGAGGACTGCTGCTTGCCATGTAACCAGTACATCAAGTGACATCCATAAATAACAAAATCTTGCTTCTGCTAGCATAAATCAGTTACTGACTGCAGTAGGATTTGGGCTGCAAAGTGATTGGTGTATGCCAACATTTTTCTATGTCATGTTTGGTATCACCATTGCCCTTCAGGTAAGAAAGCGATTTAGTTGATGCGGTGTTACAACAGCATTGAATCTCTGTTATAAAGAGCATTCTTCAGACCTGGACTGAGAGAAATGAATGACTGTGCCCCACTTTTTTAAGCAGCTGTCCTGTCTCCTAGCTAACACAAACACATTTCATAAAACATATGTGCATTGTGAAAAGCTGGTAGAAAACTAGTTGAGGAGTTTCCATTCTTGCAACTTGTTTGCCTTCCATTCTTCTGTTATTTTCATGACTAAACAAATCGGTCTGGATTCCTTAGTTTCTACTCAATGAAACTTCAGTACTCTGCAGGAATTCAGTAAACCAGAAACCCAGCTTGGTGCTTGAGAAGTTGCTTCCATTTTGAGAATGTGTTTCTGGAGAAGTAGGGTGTGAGTAGATGTGGGTAGTGAAAGAAATGGCACCAATCATTGCAGTCTTTATTTCTGAAGGCATTTCCTGAGATAATTTTAAAGGTTTTACGTATGGTTACTAAAATGAATATGAACTATCTTTTTAAATGAAAGCTTTTAAGCCTGGTACTCTCCATTGCTTTGTCTCGCTCACTTGAAGTGCTCATGCAGTTTTGGTGTTCTGATCTGTTTGCTTCCTGAGATTAACACACATCAACTTCTTCCATGAAAGTGGAATAGGAAAAAGGCTTTACTGGCTGTTATCTTTCACATCATGTAATCTTCCATTTGCTTTGTTTTGCTTGTATATATGTATATATATTTTATACTCTATGCTTTTATATTTTCTGTTTTGTGATTTTCATTGAGCGAGCTTACATCTCATTTTCTAGGCTGGACTAAAGAATGAGTTTTTCCTGTTTGGACAAAAATCAAATGGGTTTTATCCCAAATTAGAAATTACATTTACGTATTGGCAAAGTATGGCATATAAAGTACGTCATGTAGGTCATCTACTCAGTGGTTTCCAAAATATAAGTAATAAATACTGTAGACTTTAATAATTACCTTCCAGAAACTGATCATAAACCAAGTCAAAAAAAGTATGGACATAAAACAGACCCCAAGGTAGTATTGTTTACACATTGACAATTTACACTGACTCCTGTGCCGCCACTGCTTTTTCTATGTAGTCAGTTGTTACCACAGAAACTGCAACAACATGTGGTACTGGGAGAGATAAAGCTCCTTCATTAAAGAAGGACAGCCACTAGCATAAAAATTTTCTTCATCTTATCCCTGCTGTTTGAAGGGTGTATAACGCTGGTATGTCACAGCCTCATTGCAAATAACATCAGTTCAGACTTTCATAAGGAAATGCTTTTAGTTATGCCCATTTGAACACCTTGGAAAATGCAGGTTTTACTGAAAGCTTGTCTTTGTGCTGCTGTTGGATTGGCAACAGCCCCACAATGTGGAGCTTGAACGGAGCATGGAAGAACTGGGACAGAATTAGCCACCACCTACAGATATTATTTTACGAATTAAGGGGAACATATTTTGATTTTTTCCACGAGAGCTAAATAAATATGCATTCAGAAGTTCTTCTGCAGGTCACTCTTGAACAGAGAGTTTGAAACTGTCTGGACTCAGTTTCCAAGAGCGTGCTGGTAGAGGTGAAAAGGATCTAATTGGCCTTTATCTTTTTCCTTCAGGCAGAACAATAGGTTGGCTGCAGACTGAAAGCTCTTTGGGTTTGAGGGAATTTGTGGGTGCAGAGGCTGTAGTCAGGTTGTGTCTTCAGGGTAATACAAGGGTGGACAGGGATTCTTCTGCCACTGCTTTCCCTAGAACCAGCTGGGCTTAAGGAATAGAGAAGAAGAGTGGGCACAAATTATTAACCTCACATGCTAAAGGCCCTTAAGAAAGGAAAGGAACAAACCTTCCTGTTTGTTCCAAACTCAGTACAGCCCCTTTTTTCTTTACATGAAACCCTGCCTTTAGACTTCCAGCTGGAGGCTCATCAAGAATGGACATTCTGTAGTGTTCACTTTGGGATCCAGTCTGTCCTTCTGGGAACTCTGAGTAGGAATGCCATGAAGAAATAGAGGCGAAAGCTTTCCCATGCTTTAATTATTGGTATTAATGTTGTGGGACCATTTTTTACAGGAGCATCTCTTTGCTTCCATCTGTGCTTTTGGTGCTTGCTGGCTTCCCTTATCTGTAGCAGATGATGGATGCCAAATTTGCCTCAAAGGGCCTGTCTGATTCCCACTCTTATGATATGCAGGACAGAGTTGTGACACCAAGCATAAGCAGCGTTAGGGTGTGTACATGCTTATTGTCAGACAGCACCAGCTTTGCTGCCTAGCCATTAGAGGTCACAGTTAAAATACAGGTATCTTCAAGAAGCCAGTATTCTTTTTGGTTACCATTAAGTAGTGGGAAAGCAAATTCTCGCTGTCAAGAGAGAGAAATGATAATTCTCAGTGTAATCTCACTCTTAAGTATCCTGTGAAATGCTGATGCTTTTTGCTTTAAGAAATGGGTTTAAGGTATCTATTTTTTTTTTTTTTCCAGGTAAATAATTTAGTAGATTGTGTAAGCCACAGTTTGGCATTATAAACTTGCATGGATACCAACGCATTTAGGCAAACCTCTACTGAACTGCTCTAGACCTCTGTTTGGTGTCGTATGGCTTTCAGTGAAGATATTGTCATCAATCAGCCTGTCACCCACCTCGCTACCCACTTGAGTGATTTACCCATTAAATGATTTCACTATCAGCTAAGATGGAGCACACCAGTGAGTGGCATATTATAAGCGTCTAGAGAGATTAGATACTGAAATTAGATGGATAACATCCAGGGTGCTGTTCTGGATTTCTGGGCTCCCAGTATTTTGGTTGCCAATGTGTCCTGCTTCAGTCAGATAAAGCCTAGAGCTGGACTTCCTCATTTGTTTTCCTCAACAGAGGGTGCAAACTAGAGGTGTGTCTCCTGACAAAGTCACAAAAACTGTGTGCACTATATAAGCAATGTAGCATCTAATTCTTCTATACAAATACTATAGCACTTTATAGTATGCCTGAATTCACCAGCTGCCTTAGCAAACCCTAACCCCTTATGTGCTCAGTTTCTTAAACCAGTAGCTTCTCAATCCGTTTTTCCCTGGGGAGGTCCTTGAAAAAAAAGATTATTTTAAAAAATAGCAATTGGAGTATCAGTAAAAACTGCTCAGCTATGAAATCTGAAAGCTGATGAGATCCGAGACAACAGCCATCCCTGGGAAACTCATTATATTATATTGGAGTAGCATTGGATTTGAAATTGGACACATGGACATTAATGTACAGTCCTAGTTTCTGTCACCTTGTGACAGGAAACATCCTGATGAAAAAAAGTGACAGTATATAGACAGTAAAAGAAAATGCAACTGCAGGTATTAAGAGAAACAGCATTTAAATGACTGTTTCCATTGGTGTTCTTTCTCTTACAGAGGGGCACAAGTTTAGCAATATGCAAAGGGAAGACTAGACTGATTGACAGAGGAGGCCAAAGGTCTTACCACAAATGGCTGTCTGTGGGATATGTTAGACAACTATTTTGTGAATGCTTTAGAAATATTCAGAAACATGTGGAGATTATTTATTCGTAAGTCACACCTATAGAAAGAAATAAATAGCCTGCTATCAGTTCATGTTTTCAGGGCTCAAGAGTATGAAAACTTATTAAAAATCCCAGTAATTTTTCTAACTTTAAAAATGTACCAACTTAAGATCCCAGAGGTCAATTCTGGGAGAGGATGTCTGCTCTATTTTCTGTTGAAAGATGTATTTTCTAGTTTTCAGCTAGGCTTCACATTTGTAGAAAAGAAGGACATGTTTCTCAGAGTTTAAATATATCTATGTATGTACCTATACAATTAAGGTTCTTTTGCCCATAATAATTACTACTAAAATCAGGATCAGTATCCCCTAGTTAAATGAGCTAGTATAGTATGGCCTTGTTCTTTACTGGGGCCTCTGAGTGTTCCTTCAAGAAACACTGAGTAACATTCAGGATGATAAAGTAATAAACGCTGTAGTATGCTTTTTAATTTTTTCTTTTTTCTTTTTTTTTTTTTTTTTTGTGGGAATCTTCTGTGAATTTTTCAGGGTAGAATAGTTATTTTTGGAACTCTCTGTATCTATCTATTCCTGAGCAGCAGCATTTGGCAGTCTTGAAACAGAATTTAGATTTATGCTGATGGTGCCCTCAGTTTCTATGTTATCTTAAAATCATTTCCTGTGATTTGTGTTACAAAGGAGTGGGAAAATAAAATTCTTCTTTCTTTGTGTTCTCTTTTATTTGGGAGGAAAGTTGAAATAGTTGCAAAATAAAAAATTCAGCCCCCACAAGATCACAGATAAGAATTTCAGCTTAACTATAACAGCAAGTACAGGGTGGCAGGGGTCAACTACCAAACAAAATACAACTACTCAAGAACTCCAGGATAGAGCTGAGCAGGACTTTACTTGAGAGACGTACCTCAGGAGTTGATGGTAGTCAGAAGTTAAGTGCCCAGACTTCTGTTTAACAAGGAGCCTTTAATGCTCCATATACGATGGCTGATCTCAACTGATTAACTGAAGTATTGCTGTAAGAAGAAATGGAAATGTGAAGGGATGAATTCCACAAGTGTGGGTTTTAAAATGGGATCCTTAGGCAATCCTGCTGAAGGAAGGTGAAGGAATGCTGATACTATTTAGTATCCTTTGTTAATGGGGTAGGAGATGTCTGACTGTGATGGAAGTTCTGCTGAGCACCCCTGAGGTTCAGAGTAGAAATGAGATTTTCAGTTTATTGGTGATAGTGTTAAACTGAGCAGCTTGTGAGCCAGTGTGGCCAAGTCACTAACGGTAGTATCTGCAGAGGATGGCAAAGAGGAAGGCAGGAGGGGCAGCTGCTGTATTGCTGCCACAGAGAGGAGTGAAATGGTGAAAGGATTAAGTCATTTTTGTGAAGTATTTTGGATTTCTGGAAAAAATGATGTTATGGAAAATAAAAATTTTAGTTTCTTTATATAAAAAAGTGTAGAAGTTGAACAGTGATACCTAAGTTAATCTAAAACTCATCTTAAACGTTTATAAATCCTCTTCTTTTTTTGGCTGTTCTTACAGGTCCTATTTTTGCTCACTGTCAGCAACTTGTAGGCAAATCACTGGAATTTAGGGAAGCTCAGCCCTGTGCCAATTATTTTTTTTCTTTATCACAATTCAGAATATTTTCTTTGAGCTCCATGTAGAAGGCCAAGTTCTCAACTGGAATAAGTGCAGGTACCTCTGTTCAGCTGAACATCTCTATGCCTATTTGTATTAGCTAAAGCTCATGTCCATATTCTGATGTATAAATGTCTCCATTTGCAGTGTGAAAGCTATTGATTTCTATTTTCCCCAGCAGTAAAGATACTGCAGAAGAAATAGGCTTAAAAATCCTGCTGGTCAACTGTAAGATGGTGTCAAGTTCATCCTGTTATGCTAATATATGGTATTTGCAGTGCAGGATCCAGTGAGGAAAATATTAACAGGCGTAAACTCGAACAATCTCATAGTTGCCAACTTCAGCAGAGGCAACTGGATGCTACTGCTGGGTTTACCTGGTATTATTTCAGAATAAAATCCTTGGTTTAGGCTTTAACTCCTGCTGACTCTCAGAAATGCAGCTGCTGTGCTGCTGAACTACCTGAAAAATCCCATCACATGGATAATTTTGGGCTGTTGGCAGTAAATACAATAGCATGCAAGGAGACTACAAAGAATGGGTTAAATCACAGACTTCTTACCTCTGGTATTCCTGGATAATAATCCACCTACAGTGACTCTATACTGTGGGTAGAAAATGCCTACCTCTTTTTAAACATAATTTATGCACTCCTTTGCCTTTTGAAAAGGATAGACACCAGCCAGGTAGAAGACTGCTGCATTAGGGCTCAAAATTAACCAGCAAAACGTATGCCTGATGTGTAAGTCAATCTGCCTCGTCATAAGTATTACAAACAGACATTTGATTACAGTGTGTATTTTTAAAGTATGCTTTTTGACTGTGTAGCTTCAGTAAATAGCATTTATTCCAGTCTGCACTAAGAGGACAGGGATACATATGCTGTTAACCTGGTGCAATATGAAATCTGCCATAAACTGGTAAACTGATTTCCCTGGAGGTTTTATTCCTGCAAGGGCTGTGTGCTGTGAGGCAGTGTCTCCCAGATGATTCAAAGTGCCCTTGACTTGATCTGCAGTAAGCAGGAAGGAAGGTGCCTGATCGTGATGCAGTGGTAGTGTCTGAGGAGGCTGAAAGTGTGAAGGAGACTTAAAAGGAAGCTTATTTCTCTCCCCCCAGCCTTCCCAAGAAAAAGTTCTTGGGCTTGGACCTGAAGGGGTTGGTTGGTGAGAAGTTTATGCTTTTGAAGTGGAATTCAGACCTAGAAAATTCTATGGTGGTTTCATAAATACTGAAATTACAATATTGCTAAAAGCATGAAAAGTAAGCAAATGACTGGGGAACATATTTCTAATGTAATTGCTTTCTGACCTTATTTTGTTTTGCTTTGAGTTTTGATTAACTTCATATTCATTATAATCAGTGAACACTGAGGAATAAAGTGGTGTTTTGTTAAAATTACAGCAGCTTTCCCTTGTTCTTCTGTTTGGAAGAGTAATATGCTAGCTTTGGGAATTACTCAAAAAAAATCCCAAAGCTCCAGGGAGGCCAGGTTGATACTCCTGACCCCTTGAATTAGACAACTAGGATATAAGCAATTTCAGGCCATCACTGTATGCCATAAGGAAACAAAACCATGGTAAACGTGTTAGAATTCATTCTTCAAAAACTGTGCATCTTCTTGAGGAACATAGTCACTTCAGAGCAGTATCACAGGCACTTATCTATTTTCTGCTCATCTATAGCAAGAATTACCAGACTTTTAGAGAGGAAGAATGCACCAGCAAAAGTGGGTCTTGTGCTGTTCACGCATCTCCAAAACACTCTGGTCTGCATCCTAGTCAAAAGCTTATTTCCAAAGAGATTGGCATCTGTACAGCAGATATGCAACTCTTGTGTCATCTGCCTTGCTCCTTGATTTTTTTTGGGGAATAACTAAGCTACTCTCTGTCCCAACATACTGCCAGTGACAGAAGAGGTCCAAGTGTCATTCTGCTGTGTCTCTCCTGACTTCTTTGTCTCTCATCCTGATCTGTCATGGTACCTCTGCCACTTCTGGCTGGATGTTTCTTCAGGAAGAAAAGAGCTTATCTTCAATACCTGTCTGATGCCTTTGTGTCAGAGGTCTCATAATAAAAAGATGATCCTGGGGATAAAGCCAACACAGCTGAGAAAAATGCGACTGCTCCCAGTGTGCTCTGTGCATTTCTGTGATTGCTCAGGGAGCTTCAGGATATGTTGGGTGTCAGCATATACAGCATCTGCTCTGGCATCTTACTCTGTAGGGTGTTTGTCCTCTTGGAAGAGACCCACTTCGCCAGACACAGCTCTCAGCTCATACTTAGTCTGCCTGTTCTGGGAAGGCAGAACGTGTTTTCTGACAACAACAAAAATAAAAATCAAGAGTTCATTCTATTGCCACTTCAGGGCTGATGTATAACTTGCTCCTTCAATTTGAAATCTCTATTCAGAATACACAGGTTATGGAGAAAATGGGTTAATTCATTTAGGTTCTTTTCTGGCTTTATGAGATTGCTGCAAACTGGGGCCCGTTAAAACATAGGGTATAATTAAGTCTGCTAGTGCTTTAATTTTGTACATTTTATTTTTATTCCATTTTTAAGCTGTCATTATTTAAAGTTATTTAGTAGATCTGTCAGTCTGTTATGCTCGTTCTACTGTGCGTGTCTTATTTTTTCTTCTGAAAGAGCAAAAAGAATCTTGTGAATTTTTAACTGTTGTTTAGAAAGGTTTTGTAGGTACAGTGTTAAATGTTCCTAAATTTTACTTCCCTGATCAGCGGAAGCTTTGCTTTCTCATTTCCTGTCAATCTTATTAAGGAATGCTGAACAATCAGAATGAAGCAAAGATAAGATTGCCTTCTGATGCCTCTGGTTTATTTTGAGAACAACTTTCTTTCTTTCTGTGTTGAAAAGATGTCCTCACTTCACCTGCTGAAAGCAAACATGATACTGGAATTTCATCCAGCATCTCCAATTTCTCTCCAAATTACTGTGCAAACATTAATTAGTCTCCACAATACCCAGAAGAGGTAGATGAATAATGTTCTATTATCCTGATTATAGGTTTAAATCACTGTCAAGAAGTTGCAACTTGCCAGAGGTCACACCTGAAGTCGGATCAAGAGTTGGTGCCTACCATGCAAGATCGTACCACTCTGTCTACTACCTTATCTCTCCTTGTTGCTTCAATTTCATTGCTTTATCTGCCACTGAATCTTAAACACATAATCATATCGGAGTCCTCAGTGAACAGAATACATTAACGTGCTGCATCTTTTCATTAGAGAGCATATATTCTCAATTAAATATTACCCATTTATTCTAAATTTTTTTTTTAAATTAATGTGATCAGCAATGGTGAAGGCATGCTAATTGTCCCATGTATTTAACATACAATCAGAATTGTCCCCAAAATAATGCCTATGGGAACTGCTGCCAAAACCTGTGTGGTGTCTGACAGAGCAAAAGCCTGTGGCTCCTTCTCATTTCTGCAAGTGCCCTGTACATTTATTAGGTCAGTCATTTTCTCCTGAAATCCCATTTAGTCTTGTATTGGAGCTGAAAGGAATCTCTGTGTGCTTGGTGAAGGCCATAATTCTTGTGCAGGACTCCTAAGCAAAAAAGCTGGTGTGGCTGGGTTAAAATGCTGAAGTCCTGGAGCTCTTAAAGAGATGAAGTTGGCCTCTTCTTTCCCTGTCAAGCTCTTGTGCCAGCTGTCATGGCGTTTGACCTTCACAGGCCACCGGAAAAACTGAATGCATCACAACACGGTGTCCAAAGTCCTCAAATGTCCTTACAGCAAAGGCTTCTCCAGTGCTAGCACTGGTTTTAGTACATGAGGCTTTTTGCTGTGGAGCCTAACCATTTTTTTTTATTCTTTGGCAAGCTCACAACAGCAAAATGTGACCACAAAATCTATTACTGCAAATTCCCTTCTTCCTGAGCTCTTGTGAGGGCTGCTTTCTTGCTTGCAGCACATGCAGAATGTACTGGCATGTTGCTAACTCATTTGAATTACTCTGATGAGATTGTTCTCACCTTGCTGGAAAAGGATTTCCTGTAAGTTGCCACAGTCTGAGAGTTCAGCCTCTTAACGGTCTTTTTTCTCTCCTAGTAGGTTTATGATTTGTCACCCTACATTCCTTTTCCAGGGTCCCAACACTATTTGTTCTTCAATGTCCAGTGAACATTGAGAGGTGGGACTTCCCTCTCTTCACAGTGATTTATTCTTCTAATTCTGAAGCTTCCTTCCATCTCCTATTTACTGTTGATACATCTTGCTCCAGGCATTCTCCTTCTGATTGCTGACATTGGAGCCACTATTTTCTGTAGTTCCTCCTCAAGACAGTGTCCTTCTAATGTCTGATGATGACTACAGTTCTTCCACTGCATAGCATCCCATGCTCTGTGAGCAGAAGATCAGTTATCCAACAACAATTAAAATGATGTTTAAAAACCAGAGTTGGTGCCATAGCGTCTGAGTGAGAAAGGAACAATTGGAAGAACAAGATGATGTTGATTCTTCTAAAAAGAAGAGTGGTTTCATGTCCACAAAGGGCTAGAGAAATACAGAGCCATGCTGAGAATCATATGAAGAAAGATTCATACGAAATCCTTTTTTTCCTTGAAAACATTTAACAAATTTATTGTATTTGTCCTGCAGACTTCAAACTGGCAAGGCTCCCTAAACATCATCTGCAAAGTTTCCAAAAACACAAAGTCCCCAAAAACTCAGCAACCTTTTCCCTCCCTTGAGACCCTCACAAATAGCTAAATTTGGAAGACAAATAAGGCTGTGGAATACATGTTGAAGAGGGGCTCATGACATGCACAGTGACTTTACTTTGGGCTCATCTCTTTGTATGTGTGCATTTAAAAAATAAAATCACTGCCTCAGCATAATGGAGATTCAAACCCATGAGTGACTATTCAGTGTTTTTATGAAGGCAGGTGTATTTTAAGGGGGAAAAAAGTATTCTGCCCTAAGGTGCAAGTGTGTGGTGAGTTCTGTTAACTAGAAGAATTCATAGTTTGGGCTAGTGAGTTGGCTTAAGAGCGTTTTTGTGGCCTGTGAGCATTTTAATGGCAGGACTGTTGTGAGCGCTTGCAGTGAGCACTGGCAGGAATTACACCGCTTGATAGTTTTATGTCATATTGAAATTTTTCTTTATTATAGCTAGTATCGTATGCAGTGCAAGTAGTGAATGGAAGATGTTTTTTTTCCATCTGTATCCAAATCTTTATTGATATGCCTCTCAAAATACAGCTTCTGGCCTCTCGATAAACACGGCACAGAGCTTGTGAACATAGTTTCCACACACAACTTGTGTACTGTGTTTTTCTGAATGTATTTCTGAGCCCTTTGCCATCTGTGTATATTACAAGCTCTTGTAGGAAGATCTTTAGACCAAACTACTGCTGTATCTGGACAGTCATGTACAAGCTTATAACAAAAATCTCTTTTTGTTTGTTATTTGTTTTGTTCTGCTAGAGTTAGCAAAGTAAGGAGCATGGGATGCCTCAAAAAGGGATTTCTACTTTAAGTTCTGCAGTTACTAGAATTAACGATGTGCCCACAGCTACCATAAGTGGAAATCACAGCTGTTAGACTGGCACTGCTAAATAAAACCTGGTTGGCTATTAGGATGAGCAATGCCATCAGATGTCCTTGTGGTGAAAAAAAAAAAGAGAAGAAAAAAAGGACTGTTGTTCCTAACATTCCTATCTAGGACCTCTCCTTAAATTTACCATAATTCTTGCATCTGTAAATATATACATCTCACTTCTAAAATACATTTAGGACAATCAGGATAAAAAGACTGGAGGGAATTTCTCATTCATCTGAATTAGACTGTGCTGCTGAAGTAAAGAGCAGGAAAAGCTTATATTTGCAAGAAATGCCATAAAAACAGAGCAGTTGTGTCTGTTCTTGGCAGATACACAGCTACTTTGAAATCCCACCTGGATGAAAAGAGTCCAAAAATGCGGTTCACATTTGTGCTTATAAAAATGGTACTCAGATACGTAGCCCCCCTGTGCAGTATTCCATAACCATGCAGATATAAGGAAGAGAGTAGATGCCTACTTTACCCAAATTTAATTCCTGTCCGATGGAGGTTGTGTAATGTGAGTCTTTGCATAACGGGACAAATGGCTTAATTGCTGCCTAGCTGAGTTCTCCACCTCCTAGCAGAAAGTAAATAAGGATGACCTCCCTAGATACCTACACATGGACGATAATTTTCCCTTATTCGCAAGAACCCAGCATGAGCATTGTGGATGTGCTCCTTCTTAAAATTAGCTTGTCAGAATTTTCTTACAAGGTGATTTCAATCCTAATTGTGTTCAGTATTTTGCACTTCAATATTGACTATTTTTTTTCCACGATTCTAATAACATTTTGTTTATATCTTGTTCTTTTTGTAGAAGTTTTTAAAGTGATTTTATAAATGCTTAAGACTCACAGAACCTCTTGATGCAGGGAGATATTCGTGCTGGCAGTCTCCTTATCAAATGATGATAAACAGACGCACAAAGCTATTGCAACTGACATTTGAAAAAGTTATTAATACTAGAACCTTTGGGGATCAACTTAAAGAGACCATCTGCAGCCGTCACTTACTTCAAAGGGAGCTATGAAAATCGGGATCTGATGCTGAAATCCCTGTTGTGACCTTTGTGAGATCATCGTTTATATCTAAAGGGGATTTTTGCTACTGCAGGATGTCCAAGGCTTAGTGAGACCACTGACACAAGGGTTAGCCCAATGTCTGAAACCTGCTTGTGATTAGCTTGTTTTCAGCACATTTTCAGATGCCGTACATTTTGGATGCCAAACATAGAGTATTAAAACCACCATTCCTCTTGTTGCAAGACAGTAGTTAAAAACCCGTATATATTTAATTATGAAACAGGCTGGAATGGTTTTACTGTAGAATACAGAGAACAAGAAGCCTAGAAACACAGCTCCAAACTTCATAGCTTTTGCTCATATTTCTGCCACAGTTCCCAGTAAGATTTCTCTTTAATCTACATTTGCCGTAGTCCCTTCTTTCTTCCTTTCTAATAATTTAAGAGACAAGATGACAGAACAGATTAGAAAAATACCTATAAATAATACCGTACGTAAAGAGGCATTTACCCACTAAGTCTTAAAGCTCATTCCCTGATTTGGTTCTATTTTTATAAACCTCATCTTACTTGACACTGACAGTGATTCATATAAATATTAAGTATTCATTTTTAGTCCACTGCACATAAGTGAAGCTGAACTGTTGTGTTCTTTGGAGTTTTTACCCCTGCATGGTTAAAAGGACCTGCAGTCCTTACCTAGGATGGAAAGAGGAATAGCAGGATTCAGTTCCTGAGTTCTCTACAGTTTGGTCCTGTGGTCCTGTATTAGGTAGCACAGATCTATCATTTGTAAAATGTTCAATGATACTTGCATTTCAAAGGGGATTTTTGGTTTGGGGTGGGTTTGGTTTGTGGTTTGTTTTTTTTTTTCCCTTCTGCTGGATGTAAAAAAGGACATGTTATCCTGAATTTGAATCTAAATCTGAAGGCTGTGGAATATAACATGATTTCTTATTTATACTTCATTGTGTCACAGTTACGGAACAAAATTCTATTCTTTTGCTACATCTTGGGTATTAATTAAATATGTTTTTTAAATGTTTTGCTTATTGTTGAAACACTTGGTTCCTTACGCTGCGCAGCAAAGCTACTGAAACAATGAAATATTTTTTTCAATCTTTGTCAATTCTGAATTGTAGTACAGTTGTGGTTCTGTTACAGCAGGAGTAGATGTAATAACAGATGGTAAAACTGCAAAACTGCCTCTGCTTCATTAGAGCCCCTGGCAAGACTCCTATATAAGGTAAATTACAGTAGAGAGGGATATTTAACAATATATCCTGCACCGTTTCCAGTCTGATTTTGAACTAGTATTACGTGTAAAGGAAGTGAACGTAATGGCTAGAATGTTTATCGATCACTTCTGTGTTGGTCGTTGATACCAGAGCTAGAGCATACATGCTGTAAAAGGTCCTCACCTTGCAAAGACTTCTTATAGTGCTTTTCCAGGTTAAATTTATCCTGGCAATAGTTTAATTGAGACCACTTACATTTAATGGTGATAATGCACTTTTATTAAAAAGTAATAAAATGTAAGTGATTGATTTCCGTTTCAATTAAAGAATGTTTATGTTAAAATATTGATGAAAAGGCAGCCTTCAAGAATGCTTGTATTTATATGGCATGAGTGAAAGGCAACAGATTGATAGCCCTGGGAAACGTAGGTCTTTTCAAAACAAATTATGTGATGTGTCCTCCCTCTGACTTGGGAGCTTGCTTTTCAGTGCGGCAGAACCGCTCAGACTCTGGGGTGTAAAAGTTCTCTCTGCTTCTGCATATCATCTCATACTTTCTTGTATGTTTTGTACATTGCTTCTTCATAGCGGCTACGCAGAGATCACTGAATCTTTTCACATGGCTCAGCCCAGAGTCAACCGCATGATGATAATGTACGGTTATTTCCTAATAGGAAGTGGCTTCAAAGTAGTGAGTGAAAATAAAAAACTAGCCCTGCCACACAGTAAAGTAATGCTGTTTCTGACAATACCACTACATATATCTGTTTTCTCCTATTAGTCTTGCTGAATTCAGAAGCTCAGAATTACCACACAGGATCAGCTTCTTGGTTCCACATTACTGGGAAATGCTGTTTTGAAACATACCCAATACATTGCTTTGTGAATTCCTCATGCTGTACAAACTAGATTAACTTCACTAACTGCCTAGATTATGCAGCTGTCTGAAGTTGAGAAGTCTCTTGAGCAGAGACAGATGAAAACGTGAAATCCTGCAGTTGGAGGAAGATACTAAACCTGAAATTTCGCATTCCAAGCAAAAAAAAAAAAAAAAATAAAAAACATAAAGTAGAATGTTTTTGAAAACAGCTTCTATTCAGCATGTATGCAGCAAGACTGTGCCTGTTAGCAAAGAAAAACTGTGGACATTAACAAGGCTTTGATATAAGGCCGCTGCCAACAATACTAAACCAGTTCTGAGCACAGACAGAAACAATACTCTAGGCACTGGGAAATTGTAATACGCATTTAAAAAAATTATATCTCCAGGGTTAGTGTTTTGGGAATTGTAAGTTTGAAAACCTGAAACTTCTTATTTGGCTGTGTCCTTTCATGAGTCCGGCCTCAGAAGTGAAGATGTAGGAACCAGCCGCTAGATGATGTGATGGAAAGATGGCAGGTGCCCAGTGCTGCTGTCTTTGCACTGGCTGGCACAGCTCATATACACACTGCACCTCTTGCAGGATCATAGCTTTGGGCGATGTATTCCAGTGAAGGTTGGTTTGGGAAACACTACATCGGAGTTTATTGTAAGTTCTTCACAGAGATACTTTCTGTTAACTTGCTGGTTTTATGGCAACAGAATTTAGGAATCATCAGCAGAGATTCCTAAAACACTGTTGTGCCAGTTACTGCAATAAACCTTTACTAAGGGAGAGATGAAAACATGTAAAGAAAGTAACCTGAGAAAAGTGTTTTCCTATTTTGAAAATGACATATTAAGATTAAATGTCTTCTATGATTCCCCACACAGTAAAATTCATAGAAAATGGGAAGGACTGAAGCAGACCCAAATAATGTGTCTTAATGAGCTAATATAACGTGGTGTTCATGTGCTTGTGCCGTTATATTCATTTGTTCATGCCCTGCCTTTGTAGAACTGGCATTCTGTAGATGCTAGCTTAAAACCCCTGTGAGGATTTTTCAGAGCTAACATATGTAAGCAAGTAGGGCGCACAATTAATGACTTTAGTCAGATCTGCTAACCAATGCTCACTTGATAAACTGTATTAATTCAGTTGCTTGCAATCTGTCCAAATCTCATGGTTTTGGGGTTTTTTTAGGTTTGAAGTTTTTTTGCTCTCTAGTAAATTCATACTGTGTAAGTCTGTGTAATATGTTTATGAACATGTGTGGACTGTTCCAAACGAATATTAAATATCGCCGAATGAATAAGAGCAAAGGCTTACCCTGCTGTCCTAGCCAAGATACCCTTTCAGGACAGAAAATGGTCAGGTTTAGAAGTTGCTGTAGCTGATGTGAAGATTTGTGGTTTGGAGTTGCTATTGAATTTCAAACTTTGCCTTTAGTCCATGTCAGTGACACTTAAAAGATAAACTGAGCTTCTTTTCTTAGCAGAGCAAGTTCTCCAAAAGGTGTTTTCTTTAGAACAGTGAATGCACTTTTGCACTATTGATTTCCTGCTGTTGAGACATAACTAACATTTCAAGCAATCTATACAGTTTTGGAATTTACATTAGGTCTTTTAATAAATCACTAGTACCTTTGGGACTTCTTAGTAAGACAAACGCTGAACTCCTACCAGCCAAACACTAAATTTCTATATTGCTTAAGCAAAATTCAGATCTATGCTGATGTGCTAGCACCCCATGAAAAGAAAACCAAACATCCCCCCAGTCCCCAGCAATTGAGTCAGTCTGGTATTGGGTGAGGTATCATAGCACGGTCAGGTTGTTCTTGGTTTGTCCTTACAAGTGCTTTACTTGAAAAAGCCGGAGTTAAAATCAGTCTGTATTTTGCAGAACAACTCCCTGGAAGTGCTAAGATGTACTGTCACTAGATTTCTTGTAAAACTCCACACTAGAAGCAATGGGGAGATCCACTTAAAAAAAAATAACCAACCAAACAAAGCCAAAAAACCCCAGGAACAGCACAATATGGCTGATACCATGTTGTCTTGTTTTTAGAGTAGAGATCAGAGGCAAGCCCTTTTGCATTGTGTGCTCTGGCAATTACACAGTTGTCCTTGTCCTGGAAAAAATTGCCTGAAATAGGTCTGGACTGATCTCTGACTGGATCCCACTGAAATCAGCGATAGCTGTGGCAGTGGCCCTACGAGGTCCTGGGGTGGGATTTTACTGATGTTCTCTTAACGCCTTGCTCATGTCCTTTTCTGGTGTAAGACATGACTTCCTTTCTGCTGGAGGTTGTAGGTGCTCAGTGGTTTTAGGGATTTCTCCCTATTAATTTTTTGAAATTCTGTTGTCAAATTAGAAGCATTCCAATTGAAGGTTTTCATTTAGTTAGTAAGTGGATAAACCACAAAACTGGCCTCTCTCATCTATACCTGTCGATTAATCTGGCGTACTGAAGACTGCAAGAATCCAAACTGAAAACTAGAACAAGGTTATTGGAGTAAATTTTAAAAGTGAAATCTGTGGCTGAATTTCTGATGCATGTCTAACAATAAGCAAACTGAGCTGACCAGATCTTTCCATATTTGTACAGGGAAATACAGGTAATGTTTTAAACGTGGGGTTGGGATTTTTTTGAGGGAAAACATGGGCAGGAATAGGGATTCTGTTGCGTCTGAAACAAGGAGCTATTATCCTGTTGGTGTATTTCTGTGTACATTTTTAATTTTTTTTTGCTGATGCTGATTATATGATCCAGGATATTAAGGGAAGAAGATGCATTCAGTGTGGTTGTTCAGACCCAAATAAATGCTCATTTTAACTTGTAGTTGGCTCTGGAAAATATAAGACTTGGTAAGAATAGGTTTTGCCTTTGTCATTTAAAACCAAATAATCCATCTTGCTGCTTCTTAAAAGGGGCATTCTTTTGCAAGTTTTCAAGTAAAAAGCCTGTAGGATATTTTAAACCATCTAATGTGGTCACAACACCACAATGTTCTTGATCAAACATTTTCTCAAAGTAAATCTAGCAGTGCTAAGATTTACTGCTGCTCCTGAAGTATCAACATAATTATGTAAGCATGTGCCAGCAGCGTATGCCTGTGTTGGTAGCTCATGTGCAGCAGCACACACATTGCTGGCTGTCTGCAGCAAACTGAAATCTGAGATCTATTGCATTTGCAAAGGGCCATTACAATGCGATTTTAACTCACTGTCATTAAAGGGTAATCATAAGCAATCACTGCAAAAAGCCTTGGACTGAGATTTATTCATAATTTTTATAGCATGATTTATTAGACCCCGATTATATCTTATAAATCATATTTGAAAGAAATGAAAGTCAGTTAGGGCCTGGCCCTTTCACCTGTACCTGTGTTGGGTAGTACCTTGTTCTCAGCCCAAAGGAAATGGGGATATTCCTGGAGTAAGCTATCACTACAAGAGTAGGAGTAAAGATAGCAAAAATCTGGGTCCTTACTGAGCACAGGAGATGTAAAAATTATTCTAGAAATGACAGCATGCAGTTTATATTCCAGGGGAGGGGGTGGTTCTCCTTAGATTTCTCTGATTTCATCCGATCCTAACACTTCTGTGTACCATTTGGAGTGAATCACATATTTATGTAATGCAATATTCAGTAGAGGAAAGCCTAGTCAGCCTTCTAATACTGTTCTTTCCTCAGATCAAATTCATCATATAGTAACTGAGAAGCTAAGTGTAATACAATTACAAAGATCTCAAAATGGCTGTTCTATTAGTCTTACCCCCAAGAATGCACTGAAATTTCATAAAATCAAGCTTATACAAAATGGAAACTCAGTTTTGCCATCTGTTTTCACATGAGAAAGAATTACACACTTGATTATCAATTAGGGCCCCATTTTTCAATCTGAATATCCCTGCTAGCCCTTTTTATTATGAAATGCAGTGCTTGGATATGATTTGGTTGAACACTAATTTAAGTCATGTGGTTTGAATGGGGATGTGTTCTATAGTCCTTTGCAGTAAAAAAACGCCAGTAAGATCATAAAGAGCTTTGTCAGTATTAGAGCTCTTTTTTTTGATGCAATGTGCTAGAGATGCTCATGTCTTTAAACGATTATGAAAATATACGTTTGAATGTGCATGTTCCTAATAAATTGCTAAGATCTATTGCACTTCAGTGCTTTGGAATGGAAATATGCAATGTCCCTATTAAAAAAAAGCAGTACACTGCAATTAATTTGTTATCCTGAACCATACTGCAGGAAAATTCTTTTCTATCCTTGAAGTCAGTGGTAATTTTGGCATAGAATTTCAATAACACTAAGGCTGGGCCCTCTGTTGCTTATTTGCTAACATCTCTCCTTATGTTAAAAGAAAGGCAGTATGTATAGACTTTACTAAAGTACTACTATAAATATATACAGAGCAGTCACGTATTTTTGCAAATGAGAAAGCTGAGTACCATTGAATATTAGATGGCACAGCAGAAGCAAAAACAAGATGGAAAAACAAGTTTTTCTAGGTATAGTCTAACATATCACCTTTTTGTGAGCCGTTCCAAAATAGAAATATTATGATTGATCCACAGATCTTTTGTCCTTTGTCTCATGATAAACCAGCAGAGAACACCAGTATTTTGTTGCCTTTATTTCCTAAGCAAAATAGCCAATGTCGGGAGAAGGGCAAGATAATAATTGAAGGCACATAGGGATGGATTAGAGAGAAGGGACCAAGTATCAACTGAAACCAGTCACTAAATTCATATTGATTTCAGTGGCACCACGGTTACATTTTTAGAAGTATTTTGGGATGGTTTAATTTTTAAGTCCTTCCTCATATGGAAATCCCACTCAGCCTTGTAGGAGGTGGCAGTGATAGGAAGGTATATATATGTGTTTGCATATGATGGTATGATCCATAGAATAGCAGCCTGAGCTAAAACAAGTAAATTTTGTAACCTAGAAGCATTAAAATTAAGTAAGATTAAAAAAATAAATTAAAATGGCAACAGATGCTGGTTTTTTTTGAGTTTTTAGAATAATAGAAATAAAACTGGAAACAGGCAAATGGATTAAAAAAAGCCTTCCTTGAATTGAATCTGCTAAGTCTGTACTAGCCAGCCGTATATTTATCAGGTGGATAACATCATCCCTCTCATCTCCCTCTGAGGTTGTGACTTCAAAGATTGTAAGATGTTCTGGGCAGGCATATCTTCCTATGTGTTTCAGAGCAGCTCTAACCCATGAAGTCATGATTCTGCATGGCTGTTAACATCCTTTTCCTCTTTTTTTTTCTTTTTTTCCTTTTGTGATAGTTTAAAAATGTATTACTTCTCAAGTCAGAGGGATAATTCTCGGGAGTTATTTGTGTGCGCACCTGCTTCCGCCTTGGCTCGTTCAATAGGGGCTGAATTTGGGACTTGGTGTGAGCGTTGAACATTTTCTAGCTGGCATTGCAAAGGCTTCTTCAGACAGGACACAGAGAAGAATATACCATGCTTACTAATGGGTTATATAAGGATTTGCAGTAACATGTCCCTTGGTGGGAGAAAATAGGAATAAAATGGGATTTTAGGAACTATATTAATAATGAATGATAGAACGGTAGTTAATAGATGTCTAGCTGTAATTCCATTATACTTCAAGTGTAGGGGAAACTTCATTTAACGTGGATTCTCATTTGTCCAGAGCTGTTATGCAGCGTGCAGTTAAAATTAGGCTGTCTTGTTAATTGTGAAAGTGTATGGTGAGAATTACTGCAGCCAGCTTCAGTGCAGGATTAGATACGCCTCTGCAGGGGAGACCTTGCAGAAAGGCCCAAGGTGGGAGAGCTCCAGCAGGGCCCCTTTGACGCAGCCTCTTCCCGGTGAGAGGAGTGCCTGTAGGTAAGGGAAAGCTGTGGGACAGCTCTCCTCCTTTCTCTCCCTATCTTCTCACGCTCAGTGGGACCCCCTGGAGCACTGGCCTTGGAGCACTCCTGTGCAGTGTGTCCCACCTCAGATGGCTGCAGAATAAGCTCCCCTTGTAAAGGATCATGAGTATCTGTTCCCACTCCTTGATACTTTCCCCAGTTCCAGAGTTCAGCTGCACTAGGCCAGGGTAAAGGGAATCATCCCAGCCGCTAAGCCTTCAGGCAATATAGTTATTCAGGAACTAGGATCCTGTAAATGACCCTATACCTACAGGATGTAGTTTTTAAGGAGAAAAATCAGTTTAAATGAACATAACGAGATTGAAATGCTCTTGAACGTGCAAAAAAAAAGATGGAAGAAATCCCTGGGGAATAACTTTTTCTTATCTCTTCCTCACTACTCTTTTTCCTGCCTGCTTCTCAGTGTCAGAAACTTGTCCTTCAAAAATCACCCTACTGAGGAAAGCAGATTGTTCTGCAGGACGTGAAGGGAGACTATGAGGAAAGGGTAAGTGAGAGATTTGCCTTTCCTCTTCCAGATTAGAGCTGTATAGCATATGCTAGGATGTCAAGTCAAGCTGTTGAGGACTCTCCATAGGACCCCCACCAGCTTTTATTTAAAAACAGTAAAAATGTTTATTTGGAATGACTACAAAAGCTCTCCCGAGGGTTCTTTGATGAAGCTTCAATGTCCAATTTGAATGTGAACACTAGTGCAGAATCTCAGCTGAAAGCTCTTGGTTCCCAAACACTGACTAACCTAACTGTGAATTAACACAAATACGACCTTATCCTGCTGGGGAGGAGGAGGAAGGGGTCAAAGATGTTAGATACCTGCAGGACAAACTCCAGGAAGTCAGTGGGAGCTTTGCTAGTGTAAAACCAGCATGACAGACTTGAATATAAATGAGAGAGGATGCTAAGAAATATTTTTCACACATTTGTGAACTGAGGGACCTGTGAAGTCTAATGAGTGCAGAAAGCAGGAGCTCTATTACAACGTAACGCTCAGATACGCTGTTTAAGTGTATCTGTGTAGCTTTCTGTGCGACTCTTTCCCCCTTTGCATCTACTTACAGAAAATAAATTTACAATGTTCCCTGACGATGCAAAAACAACAGTTCTAATAAGCTTTACAGAAGCATCTCGCCAGTTTAGGTACACAATATCCATTGACATGCAGTGATATTTAGCTGCCCGATCGGGTGCTTTTGAAAATCCACCTGGATGCCTGTTTATTTACACATGCACCCAGTATCTCTGCAAATCTGCATCACCTTATCTGTTAACACTGTTCAGGTCTCCAGGTACCAGACTTTGCTTCCATTTATCCAAATGTGGATCCTTTAGGTCACAGAGAAGTGTGACACCTGTTTATCTTACTAAGGTAAATGTCTAAGGCAATCTTGTGATTTGAAACAAGTTACTTTTTCTATTAGACTTAGAAGACAATGCAATTTTTTAAAGTGCCTCATCTTTTTAGAAAAGAACTACCTTACTTAAGAAATTAGTGTTTAGAAAAATAGAATTTAATTAAAATCAGCCACTATTGTTTCAACAAGAGGCTGTTGACTATGCTGCATCTAAAGACAAACAACTAGTGACTGGGAGCTTTACCAAAGTTTAGAAATAGACAAAATTTGCAGAGTTTGCTGATTTTGCCTGAAATACACAAATGCTCTTCTAGTCTTCTCTGGCCATCTACAATGAGATCGGATGTAATTTAGCATGAGTTAGGTGCTAGTGAAGCAAAACAGTCTTTGTAAGCAGTATCCATCAGAGCACTCCAAGAATTACTAGATTTGATCAAATGTTGAGCTTTCCACAGACAGTTCCTAAGCATTCACTGAAACAGTGTATGAGACATAGTCCAGGGAAATCTTGCTTTTTTATTCAGGTATGCAGATTTTCATCTTGTCTTAATATTCATATACTGTATTCCTTTTACTTGCCCAAGAGTAACAGTATGATGGTTATGTAAACTGATGCTTATATTAAGATGTTACCTTGACATGAAGTTTGGTGCTATATGTAGACAGCAAACATGTATACAATAACCACCATTAGGTCAAGTCTCAGATACAATTAGGATGACAAATTTTTCTGATTCTTTTTGACAAAATGGCAATGTGAATTTAAATTTTTGCATGACCGAAATACAGTTTGTAATTAAAAGTAGTGTAGACAATTAAAAGTGAGCTAACAGGGATTCTACTTATGATTGCTTTAATTTACCATGCACTTACTAACGACACTATCAATTATTTTACTGTAAATTAGCTACTTTGAGTTTGAGGTCTTTTTGCAATGTCTGTGTTAGGTTACAGGAACATAAATCAACCTCCCATCTCTTTTTATATCCATAACCATAATATAGGGCTTTTATTAGAAAATGTTAAGCATCTTATAATGTCTTCTTAATGGACAGTATATGCATGTGTTGATGATGAAAGCCATCTTCCTTCATGCAAAATATTAATGCATACAGGCCTACGTCTCCATAGATACAAGTTAAAGAATCATATTTAAGCCATGAAATATTCAGTATACACTTCAACTTTGACCAGAATTCATATTTCTCTAGTTTAATGATACTTTAAGGGTTGAATTCTACCAGGTACACACATGTAATTGTGAATAAATGGTGTAACATCCACTGCAAGGAAAAAAAAAAACCAAATCACTTTATAAAATGCCTGCTCCTAAATGAAAATACCCATAAAGAATTAGAAAATGGACCTTATACCTACTAGAATTCCAGCTTGTACATCACAAAGACTTCATATTAGTTATAAATTTTATCCTCCAACCTAAAATTCCACAGTGCTTCCAAGCAGAAGGGCTTTTTAGACTCTGTATTCTTTTCATTGGCACAACATTATCACTTTGCCTTTTGGACCATTTCAGAAAACCCTGGACAAACACACTGCTTTGACTTGAAATGTGTTTTACCAACAGGTTCCAAGACACCAAAGATCTGCTATTCAAATCAATGCCTGCTAACATTGGGCTTGATTAAAGGAAGCTAACTAAGCCTTTTGAAGGATACCCTCCAGCCTTCCCTCAGTTTCCATGTTCCCTTGGCAGAAATCAGGAATTTGAAAGCTGCAATTCAACAGCATCATCCTTTCATCTCATGGTAAATATTTTATTATTCTTTTATCCCCTATGCTGTTTAAAGGAATTCATTTAAAATATTAACTTCTTTGTTCAGGGAGGAAGTCTCCAAAGGGTACGCAAGCAAGAATCTGTAGAAATGCACCAAGATATAACTCCAGGCTCTGCTCCAGCTTTCCTCATTCATTCAGTGTGCAGACCTAGCGGCTCCTGGCTGAAGATCTCTGCTCAGACCTCAAATCTCCAGCAGTGATATTCCACCACCCATTCATACACAACCAGCTCCCCTGTCCTTGCTCTTTGCATTTCCACTTCTCTTTCCTCTGTCCGTCCAATTTGCTCCCTAATCTGATCTCACTTCTTTGATCTTCCTCAGGAAGACTGATCATCCTCCCACACGGAAGCATCACTCATCCCTAGTGAGGTCTGGCAGTGGTTATGCCATAACAAAGGTATGTTTAAAAGAGGAGTAAAATCTACACAAACCAATTTCTTTGCAAAGGCACCATCCTATCTGTTTTCTTGCTTATCACTATGGTTATCTTGGGGGTGAATCCTGCTGCTGTTCCTGAAGTAAAGGTTTTCTTCACTTTAGACTTCAGAAGCAGAATCAGGCCCTAATTAATGTAATTATCCTCATATGTAATAGCATGACAGGTACCTACTTAGAGAAGTCGGGTGACTGTTAAAGACCATCTTTATCCACAGCTATGCTGTGAACTGCACCAGCGTGCAGTCACTTTCCAAAACAACTGCAGGCTCAGGAGGGGAGGAGGAGTTGTCCTTCAGTAGCCAGGCAAGAAACCTGTCAAACAGAGTGTCCCTTCTACATGAATGAACCTCCTCCTCTGATTAATACTTTGCATTTCCCACAAGGGAAAAGACAGAGTGAGGAGGAAAGTGAGCAACTGAATTACCCATTCTCAGGGAAGCATGATCATAAATATTTAACTTGGTATGTATGAGAAAAGAGAAAGGAACAGACTCCCCTTCCAGTCCAGGCTGAGAAACTCTCCAAATCCCCTGGTTGCCCAGGGACTGCCTGCTCCCATGATCCTTTCTCCATCTTGCAAAGGGGAGACAGCTGTTAGCTCATATGAGGGCTGGACAAGATGACTTTACTGGGGGATGACTGACTGTAAAAATCTGCACAGGGAGGGAAGTTCCCTGGTATAATGGAGATTTCCCTAGCTCATGAATGGGACCTTGCCCCAGGCTTTTGGGGTTTTTAGGAGCCTGTTAGAAAAAAAGGCCCTCCTGAAGCCCACACAGGAGTACAACGAGCTCATGCCTTGGTATCTGCTTGTGCCCCATGCATGGGGCCTGCTTGAGAGCATGGGTTATGTCCCCATAGCCCATGCCTGGTTTTTATATGACCACACACATGGATGGCTGCTGAGCTGTGACAGCAGAGATAACCCTGATGATGCTGGGAGGAAGTGGGGCTGAAGGGAGGTTTGAGTGTTTTGATGAGCGTGCTGATTGCATAGCTTACCCTTGCATATCTGGAGGAGTAGGGATCCTCAAAGAGCGCCCAAATGCGGGGCTGCCACCGTCTCCAGAAGCCCCCAGACCTGCCATCTGGGGAGTCACTAAGTGCTAGGCGTTTTGTCATCTCCAGCTCCTCTTCACCATCACCAGAGTCTCCGGTGCCATCTATGTCTCCGTCCTCAGCACTGCTATCCAGGGGTGCCCCACCAAAGCTGTCCAGAGCCTCTTCGGCGTCACGGTGCTGCCGGTAGGTCATCCAACAGCAGGGCTCCACATCGGTCTCATCAATGCCCCAGAAGGCCAGCTCCTCCTCATACAGGGGCCCGCACACGTCCGCGGGGCAGTGCAGCTTGCCAGTGCGGTAGTAATTCAGGATGTGGGCAAAGACGCCTGGGTGCCGGTCAAAGAAAAACTCATCCGTGCGGGGGTCATAGTCGAAGTGGCTGTGGGCATCGGGTTCAGCGATCCAGGCCAGCCGCGTGCCGGGCAGGGTGCGTAGGGTGCTGCGGTAGGTCTGGTGCCTAGTCCCTCCCACGTTGATCACAATGCGGTCGCTCTCGTCGCCCTGGCCCATCTCGTCTCTTATTAGGCATGTCGCAGAATCATCCAAGCAAGCACGGCAGGCAGCAAGCCCATAAGGGGACGGCTGCTCGGCGGCAGTCGGTGCCTAAGCCGAGCCCCGATCCAGGCCCGCGGGGATGAGGGTGCGCCGGCTCCGCTCGTCTCTCCTGTGGCCGCTCCGAGGGGCAGCCGCTGACGGCGGCTCCCGGCGCTGCACCGCCTTCGTCTGAAGTCAGGCGCTCGGGGGCCGCGGTAGCTGCAGCAGCCGCGGCGGAGGGGCAGGGGCAGGGGGGGCCATGC
>JAOEHY010035530.1:0-43967 GCA_025447955.1 Psilopsiagon aurifrons | reverse complement strand
CGATTTCATCTCTAACAGGTTAATTCCCGCTGGTTTTCTCTCTAATAGAGGGAAGAAGAGCCCAGCGCTCCCAGTTTATGCATTGCTCATCTGGTTCAAGCTTCCAGTCCTCACAAGGATGTTCCCAAGTCTGTGGCTGACCTATTTATAATGAGTTTGCTCCTCCTTGTCTTTCATGGTGAAAAGGAAGCCTGTCTTTAAGACTGTTTTGTTAGTGTAAACAAATAGCAGCTTTCAATCACGTCTCTGCAGAGACATGTCTTGGGCTTCCTCTAAGGGAAGCCAGGTTTAGCAGAGATCTTCAGAACCCTCTACTACTAACTTGTTGCGCATCAGTGTTACAGAGAGGGCTTCAGAACCATCTGCTAAGTTGGTACACATCAGTCTCTTATAGAGGTGGTCGGCCTGGTGATCTCAGTTTATTTTCTGAGGGATGGTGAACTGTCCCCCTCACTGCACTTCACAACGGGACGTCTAAAGCGGTCCTCACTTCTGGCGGTGAAGAATGTAACCAGCAGTGTTCTGTTTCCTCTCCTCCTGTTTAGCTTTATTCCCCCCCGCAATGATATCCTGTAGTACATAGGGAAAGAGGCAGTGAAGGTGGAGGGTCAGAAACCACTACAGTCTGAGATGTCCAAAGCATAGCTCAGAACCAGAACTCGGGATCGCATTTTCCAGTCTGCAGCCAGCTGCCTGGTTGTGGTGTGATGCCTTTGATAGCAGTTACCTGCTGGCAGCTTGGCCTTGAATCCTTAGTTCATCTGTATTTGGGATGTGTTTTGAGCTCTTCAGGTGGGGAGTACCTGCATTGGCAGGGTGGGTAGCCCCGTCCTCGGGACTTCCTTCTGTGGAAGGTTTTGCCTTCAAAATGATCTTAATTTAAACAGTGTTTCTGCTTGTATAGCCTCTTCTAGATCTGAAAGAGCTCAGGAGCTAACCAGCCAGGTTAGTAATGCGCTATTTCTAGCACTGAGAATTGGTGATTTTAGGGGGGAGAAGATGCTTCTGAAGAACAGCTTTTAGAGGGGTGAGGTGAACTGATGAGTGGAACCTTGATTGTTTGCTAAGGCAATAAGTAAACATCCAAAGAGCTTCCAAGCCTTTGTTCAGTGATCTTTCCTGAGGAGCTCTTCCACTGATGCAGACACCACTGTGGTGGTGAAGATGTTAACGTAGTGGGCAATGTGTCAATCAGGTGACTGTGGGTGAGTCCCTGAGGACTTGTTGATACAACAGACCATAATTGCTGGGAGGATCGTTTTGACAATCTGCATTTGAAGCCCAACACCCCAACAGCCCCTTTGCACGAGGCCAGGAGAGAATAGCCTCATATTTTAGTTCAGCCCTGAATTGTATTGACTGTCAAAGCCAGAGCTGAGGTCGCTGTGGCTGCTTTTGAGGAGATTTATGGTTTCATTGGTGTAGATCTGCAGCTGAATGGTGGGAGCACCCACATGGCAGGCAGAGGAGCAGTGTACATGTGAGAGAGCTTGAACCAGCTCATTGAGTGGTGGTTATCCCCTGCTGTTGGTTGCTTGGTGACATAAGTTTATATTGAGGCACTTCAGCCAACGTGGTTCTGTGCTGTTGGTGGCTCTTCAGCATCTTCTGACTGACACGTGGAGGTACCCTGCCTGCTGTTGGGGTGTCATTTGGTCCCAGTACTAAAGCAGCCTGGCACTGACCTGATGGTTGCAGGCTGTGGCTGGGGGAAGCTGCAGAACTTGGTGGATGCGCTGGGACTCAGTATCAGGGTGAGAACATGGGTCAGGGCTTGGGAGGACCAGGCAGAGCTGCTCAGGGTGCTGGATCGGATATATAGCTTGCTGGAGGAGCTTGTGTGAGGAATAGGGAGCTTACACAGTTTGTGAGTGATGGGTCTTCAGTCTCACAAACAGTGATATTTACCCCTCAATTTTACCATGTGGAAGAATAAATAGAAGCACTGTGAGACTGATGCTGTTTGAGGGGTTTACTGTAAAACGCAGACTGGGGAAAGCTCTGCTTTTGAGATTCAAGGCAGGGATAGCTCAGTATCTGCTCAAGATGACTCCAGTCTTGGGATTAGATCAAAGCAATCATGTGAGAGCAATCATGTGAGTTAGAACAGCAAGTGCCATCCCTGTCATTCAAAGGAGCATTATAATTATTAATGCATGATATGAATCTTTCTGTAGTGGCACAGCAAGACTATTAGGAAGATAGGTATGGGTGCCGGGTGTTTGAGAATGCTAATCAAAGAGGGTCTAGGAAATGTCAAACAGAAATCGACACTTCAGCAGCATTCAGCATCCACGGCTCCTCATGGAGCTCACCAAGGTTACCGTGCTCTCGGCTCCAGCAGTGGGGGAAGCAGGAGGAGCTGCTCTGCTGGGTCTGGGGTGGATGCAGGAGGTGATGTGATGAGAGCAGGGATGCAGGTTGGTTTCTTCAGCTCTTTCAGGAGCAATGCAGGACCTTGGTGCTGGTGGAGGTCTCCCTCATGTAGGTCACCTTCACTCCCACCCTAACCAGGCCAGTCTGGTTTGAGAACCAAGGTCACAGTAAAGCTGTAATAAATCAGTCCCATTTTAGCAATGTTTAGCAATAGGAAGAGAGCAGAATTGATTCCCTTTAGTGCCAGTGAGAGGCGTTAGCTGCTGGGAGAGCTGGTCGGTGGCAGTGCTGATCACACAGAGGTCTTTGCTCCATGATGAATGTGAGCAGGATGGATGCCTGGACTTCAGAGGAGTGCAAATAAACAGACATTACCCTCTGTTTCTACATTTTATTTTTAATTGCCTTTCTTTAAGTGCTGATATTTGTGTATTGTTCCCATTAGAGACAATTTACGTTCCAGGCATCGCATTATCAGTCCCTTTATGTTTGCTTAGGGAAGAAAGTCTAATAGATTTCTGTTGACTTCTTTTTTTCCTCCCTCCTTCTATCATTTTTAATATGGATCTTGATCAGTTTATCTATGGGAATGGTGCTGGTGCTGTGTGTGTGTTTATTCCTGCTAAAGAGGAGTTTCTTTTGCCCAGTGGCCTGTATTCTGCCTATTTACACCTGCCAGGGAAACTCTGATGGATTCTAAACCCTCTAATAGGTATCATCAAACCAGGACTGTATCCCAGTTCCTGGAGGGTTCCCGTGCCTGCAAGGTATGTTCTTATTGGAGCATTAACTCGGGTACCTGATGTTCACTGGAGCTGAAGGGAAGAAGGCCCAGAATAACTGATCCTGATCACCCTTCTTTTGGGTGTTCCCTGTGGTTATCAGGGACCTGCCTGTGGGTCTCTCCTGCAGTGACTCGTGGAGAAGTTACCTGTCCTTCTGGAGGTATTGCCCTTCCCTGGCACAGGCACAGGGTGCCCAGAGAAGCTGTGGCTGCCCCATCCCTGGCACTGTTCAAGGCTGGGTTGGATGGGGCTTAGAGCACTCTGCTGCAGTGGAAGGTGGCCCTGCCCATGGCAGGGGATGGAGCTGGAGGAGCTTTAAGATCCTTTCAACCCAAACCAGCCTGTGATTCTTTTGGGGTGCAGAAGGTGACCAAGGGAATGGCCAAACCAGGATCTTTAAGTATCCTGAAGTCAGTCATTAGTATTGTTTGGTGGGCTGGTGTGTGGCTTAGGGACCCCCTGCCTGGGACAGGTGGGATTTATGGGTGTTTGCACCATGTAGAATCAGGGGCTGTAATTTTAGTTTGCAAAGTGTATTGAGTCCTTTTGATTTAGCACTGACTGGTGGAGTGACCTTGAGCAAACCGAGCGCCATGGAAGGAGAACTAGGCAGGGATTCTTTGACAAGACATATTTCATTTGAAAATGCCACCTCACTGAAACGGGAGCTCTTCAGGAAACAATACCACGTTTGATGAATTTCTCATTTGGAATTTTTTGGGTCAGATGAAAAGTTCTTTTTTTGGTTTTGTCTTTGTTTTTCCCAGTTGGCTTTTCAAAGGAATTCTTTATTTCTAATACTTACAAGAAATCTCTCACAATTCAGAAAGGAACATCTTGACCCTGTCTGATATTTGACCAGGTCTCAGGATTGCAAAATGTGATTGTTACAATCCAGAAACCTTCATCAGTCCTCATCAGTCCTTGCAGGATGGAAGAGCTGTTTCCTCCCAATCACCTTTTGTGTTGCCACCAGAGGTGTCAGAGGGAACAGAGGGAATGTCTCCTCTGTGATCTGCCTGGAGCCCTGCTCCTGTGTACTGCTGAGGCGCCTTGGCATCCGCAGGCAGAAGGTAGTGGAGAAATCCCAGCTGCAGCCACGGTGTCCCTCTGGATGTGTCTTCCTCTGCTGCCTCTGGGGTGAAGTGCAATTGCTTTGCCTCCTTTCCCCCCCAATCTCACTGAGTTAAAGCAAGACTCCACTAGCCAGACCTGCCCGTGGATTTGCAGTCAGTAGCCATCTCCAATAACCATCAGGCTGTCAGCTTCCCCCCACCTCCCTCTGCCTCCCACCTCCCCCATCACTCACCAAAGGGAAAAAAGAGCTGGAGCCACAGCTTGAAATATATCATGCAATAGTGTATCATGAATTTCTTGTGAATCACATTGGTGAAGCAGGTTTATTTATTTCTGAGACTCTAAATCAATACAAAGTAGGTCTCTTAGTTCTGAAGCTGGGATGGAGTGTGAAAAAATGAGCCCATTGTACTCTTAAAACTTTGGGGAAAGGAGATGACAGCTATATAATTCCATTTACCAGGCACTAGGGGCTTTAATGTGAAGGTGACAGGGAGCTCTTTGTGCATTTAGAGCACCATATCTTCTAAATAAAAGATCTGTAGACTTGATAGTGGAGTATAGCTCTGACTTTAATAATCTCCAAGCGTTAGACCGAGCCAATATGTTCCCAAGTCAGAAGGGTCCCCCACTGAACGCTCGTAAATTAGAAGTGCAGGAACTGCACACGTTTGGATTAGAAATGCAAGAGCAGGCTGCAGGCAGGGAGAAGGGGTTGTGGATGGGCTGAGGACTCAGGGCAGGGCTGCAGGAGCTGGGCTCTTCCGGATTCTCCCATCCAGCATTGCTGTTTCACCCTCTAACGACATGATGTGTGTGCGGGGAAGAGCTGAGTGAGGGGCATGAAAACGGTGAGATCTGTTGGGGCTTGACTGTAATGGCAGTGGGGTTTGAGTTCTATGTTGTGTTTTCTGATGAGACATTCGTTCCCATCATTTCTGCCTGTTTATGAAAAGTAGGCTCTTTAGAGTGCGTGCACGTGCCTTTTCTGCTTCGGGTTTCTGGCAGATAATATGAATGGTGGGATGGGAATTGCAATTATTGATATTATTTGGATAAAAATCTGGCACTTCTGTTTGATAGAAACACATGATATCCTCTGAATAATAACAGCACTTATGTTACCTAATGATTCCCATTCAAGCCCTCTGCTGTCATCTTTTCACATCTTTCCTCTTTGATGAAATATAGGAGCCAATCAAGTATGCAGCCAAAGCAGCTTCGTAGGGAATGTCTCAACTAACCAGCTTCTGCAAAGGAGCAGAGAAAGCAGCTGATCATCATGGGTTTGAGATGATTCGTGTGCATCCAGCATGCCTATAGACCTGTTGAAGATGGTCTTGTGAAGGCCAAAAAGGCTGCTAGAACCCTGGCTTTCCTTTATACTTCCTAAAAGGTGCTCTGAAGGCAGAAGAAATGTGGTTTCCTATTGTGGTAGTGAGGGCTTCTCCCTAGAGACCTCAGAATGGACAGGTTTGGGGTCTCTCTGTGGGGCCACCAGCACACAGCAGCTTCCTTTGGCAGCATGTCACACTATAGGTGGACAAAACCACAGTTTTTGGGTTTCTGAGCTTTCATGGAAACAGTTCCAATGTAAAGCACGTTTCCTGGTGCCAAAAGCTGGTGAGTTGATGTTTTGGCTGCTCTTTTCTGTCTGTTTTGGCCATCAGATTAAGCACAAAATCAGAGTTCAGTAGTGCCAAGATTCAGGTATATGTTTATTGTGTATCTGAGCTTTAAAATCCTGGAACCTGGTCTTTCCCACCCCTCTTGCTGAACCATGCCTGATCTCAGTTCTACAGCAGCTGACTGTTGCAGCTGCATCTGTTTTCCCTGGAGTGCCAGTAACCTTCCTGCTGGGAAGGACCTGCTTTGCAAACTTAACCTTCCATGCACATGTTTGCTCATTAAACTGATGCCTTCTGTAAGCCTTGGGCTAGTGCTGCTTCCACTTCTGGTCTCCTGCTTTGTGTGGCTCAGTGGACCTTCATGGTCACCCTAACCTCTCAGGGTTGAAGTTTTCCCTTTCAGTAGCTCCTGGTCATATCAGATAGAGGATTTAATCCCGTGCAGTCTTCTTTCCTATGAGTTTCTTTCTAGCATTGCTTATTTAGCAATATAGAATCATTTCTAAATCCACTTGTGCCTCTGCTGAGTGTCTTATTGAGGAACACCTGAATCCCTTTAATTGTGTCAGGTTTGGACTTCTCCAGCGAGTGTGTTCTCTTTTACCCTTGGATATTTTCTTGCTGAAACATTTATACAGCAATATGCATTGCACCATTTAAGATTGTTAATTGGAGATTGAATTACTTGTCAGCCTTTAAAAATGTAGTCCTCTGAGGTCAGAAATGAGGTGGTTAGCGGAGCTGAATGGATGAGCTATCACACTCATTTCTTTCTCAAGCCCAACGATCATTGTCTATAAGCTGGCTGGCCCTTCAGTGCCTTTTCACCTCTGGCACTCAATGCAGTCTGCAGCTCTATGTGTGGAACCCCTTGGCAGGATCTCCCATCATTCCTGAGAAGCTGGAGGAGCAATGGGCAGGAGCAGGTTGGGGACCAGCACCCAGCCTGGCAGCATCCCTGGAAAATGCCTCTTTAACCCCTCATCTGCACAGTTCCTGTGCTGGGGAGTGAGTGGAGCAGCTTGCTTTGCATTTGGACTGTGCTTAAGTCAAGATCCAGAGCTTACGTGTGCCCTTATTACATGTCCCTCTTGCTGCACTGAGCACACACGTGTGGACATACATGTCATATGAACAAAGGCAGCGTGTGCTCAGCGGTCCAACTTTCACTTGCAGTTTGGGACTCGGTGGCCTCTGCTGCCAAACACTGATGGGTAAATGCAGAGCTGGCTCAGGACTGCAGAGGGACTTCATTTGCACAGCCCCTCACCCCACTCCTCCACTTCACTGGAATGTCTGGAGCACTCGGGAAAAGGAACTGCATATTTATCTTGATCTCCAAAAAGGGATTTAAGGGCGAGAGCAGGCGGTATATTAGACTGTTTTCATTGCCTGTCAGCAGTGGTAAACCTGAGCTGTCTACAGTGTCTCTAGATAAGCAGCAGCAGAGGCCCATTTTGCATGTACATACGTTTGCATTAGTTCTAGATGGGGAGCTTAAATCCTCTTTATTTTTATTTTCCTCTGTGGAAAGCATTTAGCAGGCTTGTGCCTGGCATCTGGAGGCCTGTGCTTTTTCTTTTCCTTGAACCTAAATCTATGCTGCTGTCTTCTTTACCATGCTTTTTCATGGCACTGATTTTGTTAGGGGAAGATGGAAGTCTCTGAGCTCAGAACGGAGACCCAGGAATGTCTCTGTGCAAAATCACAGCACTGACATTGATTTATAAGTGTTTGAGCTACTGCGTAACTGCTGTGCCTCGGTTTCTTCTGGATTTAAAACCTCAGCTGACATCTGACATCAGGAGCTTTGTGAGGATCATCTGGTGCTTGTAAGATGCTGAGTTTTGTGAAGCACCAGGCCACCAAAAGAAGATGAATTTGGAGTTAGGAATGACAGCATTGGGGCCTTACAACAACTCAAGGCAATGCTTTAGATGGGCACAGTGACTCTCTGACCCCAGCTGTGATAAACTGCGGTTATGCCAGAGGAAAACCAATTGGTCCAGTGGAGCTTTATAACCAGATCAAACTTTTCTGTTTTCATATCCCTTTAGCACCTTCTTTACTTTCAGCCTAAAAGGTCACATCCTGAGACAAGGTCAAATACTGGAACATGAGGGGTTCCGCTCTACTATGGGTAGATGAGTCATGGCCTGAGCCCTTGTTGTAGGATGAGGATGAAGTCAGACCCCAGCATCCCTTCCGTAAGAACCAAACTCCCTTGGGCTCCCGCTTGGGATAGCCCTTCATGCTAAAACAGGCAGCTGATGGTTTAGTGGGGGAGAGCAGGTTGGCTGTGGGTGTTTGAGGGCTTTTTCTCTGATCTAAATGAAGCAGGTACGTAATGCCCTCTGCCTGTTAGAAAGACTCAACCCGTAAAGATAACAAACGGCATGTATTTGCTAGAGTGTCAAAGTTATGAGTTTATTTTGTAATGATGTGCTCCTGCCTTCATGAGGTAAACTGGCCGTGGCAGAGGTGTTATTAGTAATATGGACTCAGCGGAGCAGAAAGCCGAGTGACCGAGAGATCAGTGTATCAGTCAGGGAGAGGGCAAATGGGAAGAGACAGCAGGAGAATGAGAAAAGAGCTGCGGTGCCTGGGCTGAGATTAGAGATGGAGCTCGGCAGGAGAATTAGAAGCCCAGCAGAGGTTTATTCTTTCCAGTCTCTCTATGGAGCTGGTGGGGCTTTGTCTTTGCTCTGCCTGTGTTCCTGCACGGTCTTTTTTCCCCAGTTAGAGGTTTAAATGGGTCCATCCTGTTAGTTGTCTTAGAGCAAGTTTGAATTAGTGAGCTTGGGTCAGCACCCAGGAGACCGTGTCATGAATCAGCTTCATTGCTGCCCCCTGCCTCAGTTTCTCTGCTTGCGTGTTATTCCCTTTGGGATCACTGTTCATAAGGGCTTGGGAAGAGCTGTTCTGAGTTGCTTGTTCCATCCTTTGGTGCCAAAGTGATCGTGACTTGCTGCAGGGATGGGTTTGTATGTGTCTCCTTAGCCAGCACCTCCTTGTCACATCCCATCCACTGATGGTTTTCCTCTTCCTTTCAAAAGGTGCTTGGACGGGAAGTTTATACCTCCAACAACCAGCTGGGTGGGATCCAGATCATGCACAACAACGGAGTGACGCACAGCACCGTGTGTGATGATTTTGAAGGAGTCTACACTATTCTGCAGTGGCTTTCCTACATGCCAAAGGTAATTCCTGACCCTTCAGGAGTGCAAGGTTTGCCTGGGCTTGAATGGTCTCTGGCAAAGTGGTTTAGGCTCCTGCCTGAGGCTGTAAGCATTCTGATGTTGAAGTCAACAAAGCAGTTTTTGTCTTCAAGTGCTGTAGGAGCTGGGATGTGGAGCAGCCTGGCACTGCCTTGGGTACCTCCATATCACTCCCCTGCTGTGCTGCCCTCACTGCTGTGGGCAGCAGGATTTTATATAAGCAGTGGATTGGCTCCTACTGCAAAGACTTAAAAGTTCCCCTCTGAGGCAGTAATTTGTAGGAGTTGATGTCTAAGTGCAAGCTGCTCTGCAGCCAGGAAGGCAGCAAGAGCAGGCAGGTCACCTTCCTCCAGCAAAGAGCGCATGGAATGAGTCAGTGGCCTGGGCACCTTTCAGAATTAAATTGCAACCCCTCACTAATTCTGGCTATGCCTGAAGTTCAAGAGCACATAAAGTACAGTGTGTGCCAGATGAAACCAGAGGTCTGGGGGGGAGTATGGAGCACCTTGGAAGTTTCTCCAGACTCTTGCCAAGCCCCTGGAGTCCCATCAGGTGAAGGGTTGTGCGGTGTAGGGGAAAAAGAGGATTCTGCTCATGTCCTTTTGGTGCAAAGCCATGCAGATGAATGACTTCCTTCAATGTTTTTCTTTCTCCCTTAGAGTGTTTACAGCCCTGTTCCCATCCTGAAAGTCAAGGACCCTATAGACAGACCCATAGAGTTTGTTCCTACCAAGACTCCCTATGATCCTCGCTGGATGCTGGCTGGGCGCCCGAATCCAAATCCAAGTACGTAGATCGTTGAGGGGCAGGATACTCAGGAATGTGTCCTGTTGCAGAACTGTTTGTCCAGGCTTTGTGTCTGCAATCTAGATATCCTTCAGAGCTTATCAAGTGATTAGTTCTAAACAATTTGAATGTAATATATCAAAATAGCCTATAAATTCTGAGTGCTTGAGGACTCTTACAATTATTAGTTACTTTCATAGATACTTCCATGGTTCAGAGGAAAGTCCATATTCAGAGAGGCTGCCCACTGAAGGAATCACAGTATTCCTGCCCATCTTGCTGAATAACTGGATTGGAGGCCCTGGAAACCACTAAACCCCATGCCTGCTTTTGGCGTTGTGCAGCCTGCGTATGGCCAGGCTGCAAACCGGGTGACCGCTCCTGCTGCTGTTATTAATGAGTTGGGGGGGGGCTAAAATGAGATTTGTGATAAACTAAGTTTTCTGGATTTGGCTAATGTTTTTCCATCCCCTCTCCAGTAATTCATCCAGCTGTCTGAGTGCAGCCAGCGCCGGCTTCCGAATCGAGTGACTTCAGATTTTAATTTAGTGGAAGCGTTAAGGAAAGCAGATGATTCCCTGTGATAAGTTAAAGCAGATATCTCCTAGGTGAAAAGTTAAAGCCATTTATTAGAGGAGATATTGCCGTGATATTCTTCAAACTGACGCCCGACACGAGGCCAGAATCTAAACGATCAGCTTTGGGCTCGCGATAAAGAGATAATTTTGAAATGGATGGTCACATTTTACAGTGGGGCCACAGAGGCAAGGAATGTAGAACACAGTAATTACAAGTTTGGGCTTGATAAAACACTCTCCATCCTGTTTAAGTCAGCAGAGGTTAGCTTGCTTGGATCTCCACTTTTTAATTGGTTTTGGACTTGGGTTTGCAGAAGCAGAGGTGCTTGTTCAGATGAAAGCATTCCTCAGAAGCTGTGTGCCAAGGGGTGAAGCTGGGAGGGATTTGGGGGGGGGGGGGGTTGGTTAATGGGTTTTGCTGAGTTTCATGTAGCAGGTGCCTCAGAGAGTTGTGATTTCTGTAGTTGTCTGGGGGTGTAGAGCAGCTGAATGCCCTGACATTGGGATGTTCAGCTTACATGGACTGCACAGAGCTGTCTGCACATCTGACTTGTCACTCCTCAGCCCAGCATCAACAGTCAGCCCAAATAAAAGCTCTTCATTGTGGCTTTACCTCTTCACTGGAGCAGGGGCCGAGCTGGAATACTGGAAAACCTTCCTGCCACGGTGTTCCTGCCTGCTGTGCACTGCACAGGTCCACATAGTGAGGCTTAACTCCTTCATAGGGTCTTTGTAACTGTCATCCTGCGAGTTCTGTCTGCAGGAATAGATGTGGACTGTTAGTGAACAGGTATGTTCTTGCACACGGGGATCTTCAAATCATGGAATCAACTAGGCTGGAAAAGACCTTGAAGATCACAGAGGTATTGGCAATATATTGGAGTTTGTTAGGCAGGAGGAACCCCAAGTCTGGTACTGTTCTGGCTTTACAAAGGGCAAATAATCCTAGTTTGTAGTTAGCATGATCAGGCTATTCAAAGCCTCAGGCTTCAGGGTAGAAGCTGACCTATGGGACAAGTCATTTGGTAACATCCTCTTCAGGAGCAGTTTTATTTCTCTCAGGCATTAGGAAGTTGCTGCCTTCTTTAGGCAAGAGAACAGGTCTGGGAGCAGATGGTCTGCTCCAGGATGGTGACTCCCAAAGCATCCTTGAGTTCAGAGAGGTGCACCAGCTGGTGTCTTCTGTGGAGCAAGGAGGCTTTTGATGTCGGAGTGTTTCTTACTAGACTTCCTTAAAGAAGCATAGGAAACATGCTGAGTTGTGTGGTCTGGTTTTAAAATACCATAGGAATTTTTATGTCTAGTTCCTGAATTTCGTCAGTGTGCCTTCTTTAAAGGAAAGATGAGGCAGAATCGAGAGGGGAAAAATGTGAGATAAGTTCCCAGATAGAAATAAGCATTTTGAAAACCATCTTTAATGACTTTACTGCCTTTTGACAAATGTTTGTAGTGTCTTGAAAAAAAACAGTTATTTATTTAAAGGCGTGTGAAGTCCCTCTGCTATCCGAACCCCATCGTTTAACAATAAATGATGCTTTTGCTGATAAATTACTGTCTTTATGCAGGCTAGCAAATGAAATAAGACCTGATGGCTGAAGGCAGACAAATGCTCGGCTGTCTAATGTTCCCTGGTATCATGATCTATTTAAAAATAAATAAATAAAGAGGCAATGCTGCCTCCTCCAGTTGGCATTTCCAAGCAAGTTTCAGTTGCTGCTTTGATATTGCCCCTTTTGTGCTTCCCTCCCCTGATATTTCCCTTTTTATTCCTTTCCCTTTAGGTCAAAAAGGACAGTGGCTGAGTGGTTTCTTTGACAATGGCTCGTTCCTGGAGATCATGCAGCCCTGGGCACAGACAGTAGTGGTTGGTAGAGCCAGGTAAGTTCTAAGGGGTGTTTTAGACATCTGTGGAAATCAAGTTTTTGTTATGTTTTGCATTTTTCTGGACCATCCTTTGGAAGTTGATGGCTATAAGTAAAAATAAGTCATTGCTTGAACAGGATACTCCCCAAAGGGAGTCCTTTCCCCTCACCTTGCTGCCAAGTGGCTCCTCTGCAGGCTTCTAAACTGTTCCTCATGGCCTAGAGTTCAGATCCCTGCCTTGGGAACATTTCCAGCGTGGATCATTCTCAGTGTTGCGGGTCTGTGATCTCAGAGCTGGCAGGAAGCAGAAGCCTGGAGACAGGATTCTGTGTTTGGAGAGGATGCAGATCAGAGCTGGGCTTCAGACCCCCTCTACCACCTCTTTTCTAGCTGCTGCTTTAGGGTTTTGTCCCCCTCTAATGGCACTGTGAGTTTCCTGATCTGATTGTCTGCTTCCTCTCAGAGTAAAGCCATTTTGAAGGAGTACATTTATCTCCCTCGAGTTTCCAATACGAGTGCTTGAGCTGTCCAGATGCAGCATCCTTATTCTTTGTCACTCCTCAGACTACTGTCAGCTCTCCTCTCAAGACAGAGCTTCATCCTCTTGCCTCCAGCAACTCCCAGCTCCTCATTGATGTCAGTGGCTTTGGTTAATTGTCAGCCTTTTGGTTTTTTCCTTCTTTGGAAGCAAGTGAGAGGGAGGAAAAATCCTCAAGTGTCTGAATGGGATGCTGGAGGCTGCAAGTGTTACACTTGATGAGATACAGTCGTGCCTGTGCATGGTGGCTGTTCAGAGAGCCTTAGTTCCCAGCAGAGGTCTTGCATTAAGGAAAAACCTCTGTGTTTCTTTCACCTCCCACACTGTCACTATCACAGTGCCCACAATCCAGAGCCACAGCACCTGAAAATGGGGGAATTCCTTCTGGAATTCCCATGGCCAGCCCTGGGGGCTGACTCCATCAGCCTCAAGCCTCACCAGATCGGTGACTCAAGGACTGGCTATGGCACCAGGATATATATCCCTGCTGATGCTGCATTTAGTCGCCAGAGCAGGGGGACAGGGAAAGACACCACTGCTCCTGGAACACAGAGCACACTGAGGGTGCATCACCATGAACCAGTGCTGCTTATCTCTGTTATGATGATGGCACATGTGGCCCCAGAATTTGGGATGTCCTGCCACCTTTTGATACACCTTGGTATTTTAATCTACCATGAGACACTCTAGAAGTTGTGTCTCACAAGGTCCTATAATGATTTAAAGGCTTTTGTGCTAAGCAATGTGCTGGGGAATAGGGGGAAATCAATGATTTGGCAAAGCTGGAAGATCTCTGTCCAGGCCCATTCTCAGCTTCCTTTCTTCTGATGAATTCCAAGTTGCTTTGGGCTCTCACATAACAGGTATATATAATACAAATGAAACCCACTGCTTTCAAAAGCACTGGCATTTGAAAAAAACAAATCTGAGTGTATTCTTCTGGGATTGTTACTGTAAGTGCTGCCAAAACTCATCTTTTGTATGTATGTTTGGAATATGTGTGCTGGTGGCTGTAAATTGTCTTTTATTATTCTATGGCAACTTGTCCAGGGACACACTATAAAACAAGATGTAGCATCTTCATGTGCTAGCCTGATAAAATTTATATGAAGTATTATGGAAAACAGAAGTTGTTTTGAGCTGTTTTCAACTTCAATAAATAACTGTAATACTTGGATAAAGATGTTCTTTATTAGGTCACATGGGCCCTAATATAGAAGTTATAAGTTACCGATTTAAGACGGCTTCTGCAATTACGGGTTTCTAGGCAGACTCTTAATCATAGTGAATGGGAATATTTTCAACCCCCGTGTGCACATGGGCCTTGTCACTTTCTCTGCCTGCAGCCGTGTCATCCAGCTCGAGGTGGTTGAGCAGAGAGTGTTGGCTCTGCTGGGACTCCTGGCCTGGGAGTAAGCACTTGTCAGCGCGAGCAAAAGATGCTCTTTGTCTACAGGAGCTGTTAGATACAGTGAAAGTGGAGCTGAGAATCCTCCTTGGTGTCCCTGCACCCTTCGCACCCCTGCAGCATCCCCCAGCGGAAGGGCAAACCCAAACCTTGTCCCCACCTTTCACTCTTACCTCTTGGGAGAGGGAGTTTTTGTAAGCAGAGCAGGTTTAGGGTAGCTGAGACATCAGCATCACTTAGACATGCAGCCTGCAGATGTGTTTCCTCAGCTGCCAGCTCTTGGGAAAGCAGGCCCTGGGAAGGCTGGGGTCTTCATGCTTATTTTTCATGGTCAAGGGTATCACTATCAGGTGAAGGATGGTGAAGGTGCAGTGCTTTCATTCAGACTTCGGGCTTTGCTTCATTCTGTTTCATTTTTAGTGAGGTGTGTGCTAGTTTTTAGAGCTAGATTTGGCTTTGAGAACTGTGGCTTCTGCTCTGGAATTCTCCAGCCACATGCCTAAACTCTTCAAAGAGGAGGGAATGCTGCTCACCATTTGCTTCCATCGCTTGTCTCTCTTGTGTATTTGATGTGCGAATCAGAAAAGATGTGTTGAAATCTGAGTTTTGATTTGTGTTGCTTGTGCCCAGACTGGGAGGAATACCTGTAGGAGTTGTTGCCGTAGAAACAAGGACGGTGGAGCTCAGCATCCCTGCAGATCCTGCAAACCTGGACTCGGAGGCCAAGGTAGGTTGAATGTGTGCTCAGGGCTTCTTTGTCCTCTGGAAAGGGCACGTGTCTGGATGGGATTTTTCACCCCCAAATGTGGGGCAGAAAGTACAGGTGTCCCTTGATAAGGTGCTGATGCCTGGTAGTTGCTAGGAAGAGTGAATGGACAGGAGGAGGCACGTTCCCCTGCAGTCCTGCTTCTCTTAGGCTATGCAATTCCAATCCCCTACCCCAGGCAGGGATACCTTCCTCTGGATCAGATTCCTCAAAGCCTCGTCCAACCTGGCCTTAAATGATGCGGTGACAAAAGAATTGTCCTGATTTTTCTGTGGGAAAGCAGATCCCAACCATTTCATTCACTGCATTCCTCATTGCTAATTCCACGTCATAGCTCTTGTTCCATCTGTTCCTGTGTTTTTATGCTAACTCTTACATGACTGTATCTCAAGGCTTATCAGTCTGTTTTCATTCCCAACAGATAATCCAGCAGGCTGGTCAGGTGTGGTTCCCTGACTCTGCCTTCAAGACTGCACAGGCTATCAATGACTTCAACAGAGAAGGGCTGCCCTTGATGGTCTTCGCGAACTGGAGAGGCTTCTCTGGTGGGATGAAAGGTATCCATCAGTTTGGATCCCCTTTTGGTGTTGCCCTTAGTGTGGGTTGTCTTTCACTGCCCAGGGCTCTTGTGCTGTTCCCTGCTGTGGCTTAACTGTGATGACAACTTGTACTGTGAACTTGTAGAGCAAAGGGACATACTATGCAGCAGTAGCTGTGGTGACCAAGGTTTTCATTCCTCCCCTCTCCATGTGCGTCTTGTTTTTAATAGCCAGGTAGCAGGAATAACGCAGGCTGTACAAGGTGCAAATTGGTATCAAGTTCTTCCCCAAATATGTAGTGCAACTGTATTTTTATCCATAACCTCATACACAGTTACAGGAACTGGTAAGATCATGGAATTGTAGAATCATAAAATCATTTAGATTGGGAAAGACCTTGAAGATTGAGTCCAAGCGAGTCTCATCTGCAGTGAGAACAGGTAATTGGATGCTAACAGTGGTCTAGTTGCTAACAGAATTTACAGCTGCCAACCCAGGTTAGTTAAGCACTTATCTCAGGAAACCCCTTCTGCTCAAAAAGCTTTATATCCTTCTGCCTCAGCTTAAACATGGGGCTGGGGAAGCCAACAACATTGCCTATCAAAAATGTATCTTCTGTCAACACTGTCTCACTGATGATCCTTCCCACTGTAATGCTGTCCTATCAAGGACTGTCTCCCAGTTGACTCTCTTGGTGGTGATGTTCAGAGGGAGTGAGCAGCTATAAACTGCTCCATTAATGTACCAGCAGTTACATTTTGCACCAGATTGCTGCTTTAAATGTCGTGAAGTACCAAGAATGTGAGATTGATACTATAAAATTTAAATAAGTGAAAGATTGCAGCCTCTTACTGCACGTGGCAGTTAGAAACACAGAAGAGGAGTTAGAGATGCACTGACTAACACAGTTCCTGCTCTGGACAGACTCACAGGGTGACAAGGGCAGAAGCTGCAGAAAGCAATGCCATTGCGTTTGCAGCTGCAAAGATGGAAGATGGCAAAGTTCTTTCCTCTGGGAAATACCAGTTACCTTTCAGGCTGGTTTCTGCTCCATCTGTGGCTGCTGTACTCCCTTTGTGACTTGCTTTCCCTACTGCACAGCTTAGGGGGAAGCTGTTGATGTAACTTCACCAGTCCTTGGTGAAGTATCATTTTGTTTTACTAAGTTTTGTCAGCTTTGCCAGTGCCCTTTGCTGAGTTCCTCTGTGAACTCTGCAAACTGAGTTTAGCTTTAGAGTTGGGACCAGAAACCCAAGGTGGAAAAGGCACTACAAGGATGCTAATACTTGTATTATGTATCCTTCGTATTCCAGCCAAGCTGGGAGGAGGAGGAGAGCCCATTGTAGTTTGCACCTTGGTCCTGGTGTTTTCCTGCCTCTGGGTTGCTGTTGGGGCTGGCACAGCGAGTGCAGGTCTCTCCTGCTGCTCCTGGTGCTCCTTGGGGAGCTGTTTGCAGGTTTGGTTTCAGTGCTGGCTGGGGATTATGCAGGGAGGGAAAATAAACAATTATGCCACCCCTCAGTGCACACAAACACACTGCCAGGAGCCGACTGCACTGTGGGTAAAATGACTCCAAAATTGTGTGTAATGAGTAGGAAAAGATTAGAGACAGTTCTTGCTATGCTGAAAATTGACATTAGTGGAGGGGGAGAGGGGGGAAAAAAAGAGAGAAAAAGAGAAATCAGCCCTCTTCCCTGCTCGGCCTGGGAGGTCTAATTCAAGCCATCAAATAACTAACTAACTAACATAAATAAAGGCGGATCACGACGGTGGTGGTGGTTTCCCCAACGAGCTCGCTTTGGCCAGAAGGCTCTTCAGCATAATGCAAAATTAAATTATAAGCACTGGCTTGAATATTTAGATGGAGGAACCATTTGGAAGGGGTTTATTTAGGCGAACCGGCAGTGACCCACGACGGGGAGACATCAAGCGTGAAATTCACTGGAAATTAGCACCAGGGTCTTGGGCTCGGCATGAATAGTTTGATGGCATGAATAGTTTGATGGCATGAATAGTTTGATAGCAGGCAAATCCCCACGACATTAAACTGCAGCTTGTGCTACAGGGTCACTCGCAGTTGGTTTTTCATGTTTTACTTGTTTTTTTCCCTGGGACAGGTTATAAATAACAAGAAATATATATATATATATGTAATAAATGCAGCAGAATGAAAAGGCTAGTTTAAATCTCTGATTACGTGGCTGTTGAACGGTGGTATTGCTGGTACCTAATGGGTTTAGGAGGGACATTATGTGTCTGCAGCCAGTGTGTGCCTGGTGTTTACCTTCAGGTCCTATCGGATAATCCAGCCAAGCTGATGAGATCCGTTCCAGCTTTGGAGGTTCAGGGCACGCTGCCCGATGCCATGGAGATGCAGAAAGCTGTCTGCAGCCTCTCTAGCATGCTTGATGCATCCCATGGCCAATATTTACACATCCAGTGTGATGATAACAGCTTCCAGCAGCTTTCATGTCTGTGTGTAGTAGACGCGGATGCACGCTGCAGCTGAGCAGGCAGGCAGGGGATGGGAACGTGTGCTGGGAACCGACGCCACTGCTCTTCCTCAAGGACTCCTGCAGCAATTTTGTCTTGCAAGTGGCTTGTTACATGAGGTTTAAATGAACACAAGGATTAAATTTGGATAAGAAATAGGGTATTTCATTTTTCCAGTCTCAGCGTAAACCACTTCCTTGCAAGAACAGCCTGCGCCTAAAATGTGTGTGGAGCTCTTTGCTGTGCAGATGAGGATGGAAGTGCTTGAGGTTTGTTTTAAACATAGTGTGTTAGTTAAGGTACTCACAATTTATAAAGCTGCACCTACCAAGGCATTCTTTAGGAGTCCCCACTTTGCTGAAGTGGTAAGTGTAGGCAGATTGAACAGTGGTGATGAGGGGAGGAAAAAGCCCTGCAGAAGAGCAGGAACCTTCCATAGCTTGTGGGCACTCAGTTCCTCGTCTCATCTCTGGAGCTCAGCAGGTTCCATGGCCTGGGGCTGCGTGTGGTACCACAGGGACCCTTCAGTTGATTGTCTCTTCCTTATTTGAGCAGGACTTGGTGTTCATGGTGGAAGCAATTCCCCTACAGACAGATGTGGAAGTATGAAGGTGTATCTGTAGCTCAGGAGTGCAGCAGCAGGGCCAGGACCTCAGCAGAGGCTTCAAGCGTGCAGAAGCCCATGGTTATCATAAATCCATACATAGAATATTAACTAAGGCTCTGGGTAGTGCTGTATTGCAGCATCCCCAAAGGCGTAACAGTGCACAGAACCACATTGCTGCTGGATAGCTTTGAAAGTTCAATTCTGAAAGCATTGTGGGCACAGAAGGACTTCCCTGACTTTGCAATGCCAGGTAAACCTGGAAGAGATTTGGAGCTGTGCTTGGCAAGCATCAAGTTCTTCCTCTCATGCTCCTCCTGCCTTCTTCAAACAAGGCAGTGGTGCTTTTTTTCTACTCTTAACCTGGGTAAAATATATACCCTTGGCAGGAGTGACAAATGGATTGCTAATTACACAATCATTTTATTATGTAGCACTAGTAAAAAATGTCTAGTAAAGAATTAATTCCGTTAAAATAATTTGAATCAAGCAATTATTGTCTTAACACTGGAATTAGTTGAAAGTACTTCAAGTACTTTATTACTGGCACTACATAATAAAATAATTGTATAATTAGTAATAAATTTGTCACCCCTTTTGAGGCCCTTTTTCCTTCGCTCAGGACAAAAGGAAAAGGTTGGGAGGTTTGTTTGGTTCTCAGTCCCCACTGTCCCCGCTGGGATTGATGTTCAGTCGCAATTAGAGGCAGTGATTTGTTCTTTTCTTCGTCAGCATTTGACATTCCTTAAATAACGTGGAATTCCTTTTGTTGGGTACTTGGACAGTGACCTTGCAAATGAACTGGAGAGGTCACATCAGTGCCTATGATGCTTTTATATACATAATATGTATATGCACACACACTTCATATATATATATTGGCAGACGCTTTACATACATACCTCTCGCTTGCTCTATATATGTCACTGTGTGTAGTATATATAACTCTGTGTATTTCCCAAAGAGTTAAGTGCTTAATTATGTTCATATTAATGCTTAACATTAAAGTGAGGGTTAAAGGACAAGGGCCCCTTGCTGGAGTCTCTTTCTTCTCTGGAAATGATGCCCTTCTCAAGTGATGAAGGGGTTTAGATGTACAGAAGTGTCTCAGTCATGTAATGCTGATGGCCAGCTGTGTGTGTGGTACATACATGCAACATATTTAGTTTGGCTCCTCTGTGCACTGGTATTTTAATGGCCAAAAAAAAGAGGTGAACTGGGAGATGCTGAGCAAAGAACAAACGTGATGAAGGGGATTGAAAATACAGTCCTGGGAGACGTGAGAAGTGAACACCTATAGTGTGCCTAAGGGGAAAACCCCACTGGAAAGCCTACTGCTATTTTATAGCAAGCCCAAAGGAATGGTGAGATTATGTAGGGTGATGGGAGGAGGAGGAATATGAAATGAATGGGGATGGGGAAGGATGAGAAATTTGGTTAAATACCGAGGGAATAGCCAAGCTTCCATCTGTTTGGCTGTGGATATGCCCCTGAAGAAGTAGATTTAGTGTTTGAGATTTCTAAATGAAAGCTTTAAAAAGCACTGGAAAAGAAATGTAGGATACGGTCCTGTGTGAACAAAGAGGTGGACTAGATGATCCTAATAAGTATTTTTCATTACTTGTATATTTGATTTGATATTCTCTATATAATTATATGTAACAATATATATATATATTCAAGGGTGCCTGTTTCCATTACAAACTATATCCATTATAAACTATATCATCTCATACAAATTCTTTTGCCTTCCTTTTTTTCTCTTTTATTTAAATCACCTTTGGGGCTGATATTTTCAGTGCACTGTCTTTACACAGAGGAGTTGTTCTTATTAAGCTGGAGCAAAATGGCTTAAACAAATCCTAATGCAAGGAGAGAGGAATCACAGCCCTCCCTACACACTTCATAGGTATAAAGATGTGTAAAAGGTCTGCTGCCACAAAATGTGCCATGTACACTGTAGTAAGTCTTGCCCAGGTCCAGTAGACACCTGGATCTTGCAGTGTTGTAGCAGGAGGTGGATAGAAGAGCTCAATAACTATTTCTTTCCTGGTTTGACCAGCATGGCAGGGCTGGAGCACTGACACCCTCTGACTCCAAACTCCATGTCCTTCTTCTGCAGACATGTACGACCAAGTGCTCAAGTTTGGTGCCTACATTGTGGACGGCCTCAGAGAGTATCGTCAGCCTGTGCTGATCTACATCCCTCCACAAGCGGAGCTGAGGGGGGGGTCCTGGGCTGTCATTGACCCCACCATCAACCCCCGCCACATGGAGATGTATGCGGACCGGGAGAGCAGGTATGGCAGCTTCCTCTACCACCTCCTGCCTTGCAGCATCTCTACCTGGCTGGATGAGAAGCTCTCCATTAAGAATGTGGCAGTTCATTGCCAGAGGGACCTGACCACTTTCCAGTTGTAACCTCTGCCCTTGTCTCCTTCTCTGTTCAAAAGAAGCAAGACAGAGAAACCTGTGGTCTGAAATGAGACTGCCACAGAGCTTTGCTTGTTGAGTAGGCGTGTTTCTGTGAGTCCTGCTGTGTGTTTGGTGCATTGGATAAATAATAGCTAAGATTCTTTTTTGTTCTCTCTTTTCTTTGTTTTGTCTCCCTCCCCTCTTCTGTTCTTTTCTTACACACTTTCTAGCCAACATTGAACCATTCCATTGTGTGTTTCCCCTTGTCTCATGACCTGAAAGTGCCTTTCTTTTCTCTTTTCCCCTCGCTGATCAGAGGAGGAATCCTGGAGCCCGAGGGGACAGTAGAAATCAAGTTCCGGAGGAAGGATCTGGTGAAGACAATGAGGCGAGTGGACCCCGTCTACATCCGCCTGGCAGAGCGGCTGGGTATGTCCATGGGGCCAGAGGGGAGGTTGAGATGAGCTCTTGGGCAGAAGCTCTTCCCTGTGAGGGTGCTGAGGCGCTGGCACAGGGTGCTCAGAGAAGCTGTGGCTGCCCCATCCCTGACAGTGCTCAAGGCCAGGTTGGACACAGGGGCTTGGAGCTGCTCCAGTGGAAGATGTCCCTGCCTGTGGCAGAGGGTTGGAACTGGATGAGCTTTAAGGTCCCTTCCAACCCAAACCAGTCTGGGATTTTATGAAAAATGAAGTTGTCTTTCTGATTATTTGTCTCTGTAACTGTAACAGCAATCTCTTAAACAAGAAAAAAAAAACAAAATCCAAACACAGCTGTTAAAGAAACAGAGCCCACGATGTCACAAGAATGACATCGTGACATCGTACAGCTTTCCAATTTTGGAACCAGTTGGAGGAGGCATTCCATCTGTTTCTTCCCTCCTCAGTCCCATGAACTCTTTGCAACAGCCTTCTTAAGCATTTGTTTATCCCCTGTAGAATCAACCAGGTTGGAAAAGACCTTTAAGATCATCACTTCCAACCACTACCTCAGGACTGCCAAGACCACCACTAAACCATATCACTGACAGCCTCATCCTACATGGTTTGTGAATGCTTCCATACTAACTTGTGAGCTCACCCTGGACAAGTAATCCTAAGGCTCCCAAAGCTAGCACTTCACACACACACACCCCTTTCCAAAAGTTATCTGGTACCTCCAAAAGGTGGAGAAACATCAAGACATGGAGATTCAGACAATGTTGATTCTGTTCTTCAGATATTTTGCAGTAACTGAGGAAAAAGTCTCTACCTTCCACCAGCAGCAAGTATAAAAAGATGAGAGAAAAAACTGGAGGAGGTATTTGAATAATCCTAGAAGAAAATATCTCCCAGAAAGGCAGAATCTCCAGATGACACAGCCCATCCAATCAAGGCAAAAATAAGACACTTGTAGAATCATGTACATTAGAACAGAATCAATAAACACCCTCAATTCTGTTTCCTAACAGGCGATGGTCATGTCTGTATCTGGATAAGGAAGAACACCATTTGAAGGGAGATTTCATTTATCCTGGAACCTAACCTTTCCCTGAGGAATCTCTTTCACCACATTGAATACAATACCTCTATTCATTGACCACTTTCTCCATTAGTTGCCTTGCTTTAGGGGGTCCATTCCCTGCTCAGTCCTTCCCTCCAATTCTCCCTCCTCTGGTCACTTTAGGAGCCGCATTACTTTCTGTCACCGTTATCCCTGCAACATGTATTTGATGTGCTTGGTGTAAAGAACTGATGTCTGTTTAGATTCAAACCATGTTGTAATTTGGATGAAAAACATACAAAGCCATGGTTGAGAATTACAGAAGAAAACCATCCACACTTCTGGAAGCTGCAGCATGTCCCTCCTGGGAATAGCCTTATACTATGCTTATTACATTAAGAAGAAAGAGGGGAAGTGGCTGAGGTTTTGCTGGGGTTTCTGCTCTGCACTTTACCAAGCCCAGCATTCGCTGTCCCCAGCTATGTAGGGTGAGCATTTTACACACACTCTCATTTCTACTTAATGGATCTTCCATCCTTTCAAATAACTCTCTCCACTCTGGCAAGCATGTGATTTATGGAACCACAGCAGAAACGAATGGATTACACAGCTAATGAATGAATCAAATGAACCCAAGAGGCTGGATCATATGATCAGCTGAATGGGACAGTCTTTTAAATCACACTTTTACTACTCAGGCCTTTGTACTTTGTTATACTGAGGTTTCAAAGAGACAGGATCCAGACAGATACTGCATTGTTTAAAAAACAGGGAAGTTTTTCAAGTGGATCTGCCTTCACTAGCATCTTCCAGCAGTGTTGTCTCCATCTGAATTAGCTGTGACTGATGGAAAAACATCTCTGTGACAGCATATGTAAAACTATGATCAGAATAACTTAGGGGGCATTCTCTCTCTCAAGTACAGCAATGGTACCTTGCTTTTCTAGCAGAGAAAATATCCATGGCTATGAAATTTTATCTGCTCAGATGTTGCTCTTTCAGCAGTAATATATTTCTTGACATAGAAGCAAGCCACTAAGCCTTTACATCATACTGCTTGGGTTTCTGAAGCTCCCCTCCTCCAAACACGGCTGTACTTTGTCTGTCTTCTCCCTGCATTTTCAACCTCACTTTGTCATAGTTTCGGAGTCTTCACTGGCTTCCCAGATTCCAAAACCATTGCATTTGTGCAAACTGAGTGTCCTTCATCTAAACTGCCCTCAGTGACCTCCCCTAAATCCTTTTCCCATTCCCCAAGCCTTGCCATTCTATGACCTCAAATGCTATTCTCCTTCCTCCTAAGCTCCCTTTCTTCTCTGAATTCTCTTCAACCTTTCCACAGCTCCTTTCTACATGATTGCATAATATGAGTGTATTGGAGTGCTGCTGTTCAGGAGCCTGAACTTCTACCCTGGCTATACACAAAATGCACCCTAGCATGGCCTGGAAAGGTTGAGATACCTGGAGACTCCATCAGAAACTACAGACTTTGCCCCAAATTTGCACTTCAGCAATGCTCCTTCCCTGGCAGTGTTCAGGGCCAGTTTGTATGGAGCTTGGAGCAACCTGGTCTAGTAGAAGTTGTCCCTGCCTTTGGCAGGAGGTTGGAACTAGATGAGCTTTAAGGTCCCTACCAACCCAAACCAGTCAATTATTCTATAACCATCTTTGATAAAAGCTTTGCCTTTACAACACCCTGAGAAGGCTCTTTAAACATCATAACCTATTAGGCTGGCAAACATGAAAAAAGAAAACCTCCCTTCAGATGTAAGAATTAGCAGCCACCTATATCACAGTCACAGTGTGAGAGTTAATTCCGTGCTATAATAATGCAGAAAGTCATTGAAATACTGCATAACTTCACTGAGGCTTGCTGTATCCCGGTCTCTTAGTGCATTAACTTCATATAATTCAGTATACAAAATACGAGGCTCTAACATGAGCAGTTAATCTGATTAATTGTAAAAATATGAGTGGATACATCCTTAGTTGTTCTAGTTCATGTTAGCAGTAAGAAAACCTCTGACATGTGCATTTTCTCATATTCCTTTTTTCCCAGTAAACCTCTGAGTTTTTTTCTACAGCTTTTGACTTCAGCAAATCATCATTTGCAGACCCACAAAGCCAGTGGTTACCTTGGGTTTGCACAATCTTATCATACATGCTTTGTTTTTTGGGTCATCTAAACCACAGATGGTCTCGATTCAGGTCTGACTTCATTCAAATATGCAATGTGCTTTTTCTGAGAGTGGAATTAAGGGTGATGCTTTAAATACAGTTTAATTTCTAACCTATTCCTGGACACCTAATTCATATGGCAGAGAATGGAAATAAGTCAAAGAACAGACTAATTTTATTTTATCATACCACAACAGTACCACAGACAAAACAAGTTATGTTCTCAACACCAGCATTTCCCTACTGAGCTGAGCATCCCACCTCCGGCTTCCTATTTAAAAATACAGAATCCCAGATTGGCTTGGGTTGGAAGGGACCGTAAAGCTCATCCCGTTCCAACCCCCTGCCATGGGCAGGAACACTTTCCACTAGAGCAGGCTGCCCCAAGCCCCATCCAACCTGGCCCTGAACACTGCCAGGGATGGGGCAGCCACAGCTTCTCTGGGCACCCTGTGCCAGCACCTTACTAACCTCATAGTAAAGAATTTCTTCCTAATATCTGATGTGAATCTGCCCTCTGTCAGTTTAAAGCCACATTATTTTGTTTTGATTGAAAGCTTCTTCAGCTTTTATATTAAATGCAGGCAGATTTTAAATGCAATTCACACTGGCATAAAAATCTTTGCCTTTTAAATCTAAAATGGAAATGTTCTAAACTTTCCACATTTTAACCATATTTATTAGGCCTGAATTTGATGAATACCCATTCGAGCTAAAATTAAACTGCACTTTTGCAGAAGGAACTATTTGACAACTATTGCCTAGCATTACTCACTATTTCTTCCCTTCTGCCAAAGAGAAGTCACCAGAGGGAATGAAGAGATTTAGCTGAGAATTAGCTTAAGATAATTATTATACATCTTCCAGGCTCCTCTTACATACAGGAGAACAAATATTGCAGGAACAGAACTTGGTTTATGCACATCATTTGAGAAGGTATTTTGTAGAACAAGGGAATTTCCCAAATAGGATGTTGTAGTTCACTTACTCAGCACACGTGCAGCAATAGCCGACAAGCTTTATAGCTTTATTCCCCCACTCTTTAGGAGTTCTTTGATTTATTCCAACTCAGTAACTCCTACAGAACTTAAAAGTCATTAAATTGGTGGCTTTTTTGTTAGTACTACTAAAAGAGAGAAATGTGCCTTGTGTTGATAGGAGGAGAGAGGTAACCAAAGCATTTCCTACATGATACTACGGGATTTGCTTTATAGACTCTACCATTCTGAGCTGAAGATGGTCTCAACAACTTCTCGTAATACCTACCAAGATTCACTTTTTCACTGCCCAAAACTGTTTTTCCTTAACAAGTCTTGTGAGCTCCAGTACTTTGATATCAGTTATATTTACTATTACCTACCAGCACTGAAATGACAAAAACTACTTCTATTCTTGGAGACTAATAAAACTGATTGAAACCTGCTCTGCACTTTATGCTATGTGGAAAAAAAAGTGGCAAATAGTATTTCTCCCTCTCCCTCCCCACAGAGCCTGACATTTTGTTTCATCTGAGAGTTTTATTGGTTCTCACATCTGGATTAGATAAATTTAAAGCACAGTTTTCAATATCTGTGTTGCTTAAGGTTACAGTATTTGACAAATCCTATTCGCCAGGCTGTCAAATTACATTAACATGGGCAAAGGAGGGGAAACAAAAGAATAAAGAGGCCAAGTTTTATTCCCTTGTGTTCAGAAAGTGAGACAAAATTAACCTTTCTGAAGGGGAAGCACCAGCCCTGACAGACAAGCCTGCTAAAGCAACACAAATCCAGGAATGATGTTGGCTGGCATCCCAGAGAGTAACTGGCCTTTACCAGGCCACCAGGCTCCCATAAACAGAAGCCATGCTCCAACTGCAAAGAGCTTCTCATCTGAAGCAGTATTACATTTTGTTGTACCATCATGTTTTACCCACACATCAACAGCAAACACACGACGTAGAATACATCTAATGCTTCTTTCAAGGATTCTTCATTGCATTCAGTCAGAAACTTAAAGAAACTGAACACACCAGTGGGCACTGGCCCCATGTTTGCCCAGCTGATCAGAAGGGTTAAGTCTCAAGAGATGCTCTTCGTCTCACTCCTTTAAAGATTCCTCCTATGTAAATGCCCACACAGATTCTTTTCATCTTATTCTCCAGGGTGGCTCCTGTATAGACACCATGCTTCTGGAGCCATGTGCTGTGGAGGGCACTTACCATCAGCAAAGAGAAAAGCACACAAAGGCCAGAAAACCAGTAACAATAGAAGAGTCAGGGGGCTGGTATGCATGAACTAGCTTAATTGATAACAGATGCATAAATGCAGTATACTGCTGATGAGGCTTACAGGTGAGACAGACTCGTAATAGCAATCCTGCAAGTGATCAGCACTGAATTTTATCTGTTAGGAAAAAAATCTTGGCTCATAGTCTGTGTCAAGATGGCATTTGAAGGTCCCTGCAGGGGAGCAAGAAGGGGAATACATTCCTCAGAATTACATGGGGGCTCTGAATTACTGCTGCATGTCTGAGATGAACTTGGGAAATTAATGCAAATCCTGAATATTAAGTAGTGAGGAGGCCAGATCCCAGAGGTGAGACCATTTTTGTCCCCACTGGTTTCCTGCATCCTTCTCAGGTATGGATGAACTCCAAACATTCTCCCTTCCTAGGTGAAACTCAGCAATTCTGTTCAAAACAGAGACTACAACTCACATACACTCCATGATGTTCACCTAAATAGAAGGAAATGGGCTCAGCACCCAAGTCCACAACTGTCGGTGAGGAAAGCAACGAGACAGCTCTCTAACATACACCAGGACAGCTTCAATTTCTTCCAGTAGCTCAGCACAACAAGGCTGTCAATCCAGCTGAGCTTTGGTGACTCTTTTATCCAGAGATGAAGACAGCTTTTAACTATTTACAGCTTATTTGACTGTCTGCCTCTCAGTATTAACTTCCACATTACCCACTTAGAAGGCTTCAGAGAGTCTGTTCACAGCTGCTGTGGCATTTCTTCCAACTATCTGCAAGCAGTTTTGGAGGAAATGGGTGCTTAACTCTTCTTCAGCTCTATGCAAATCAGTATTAAACTTACATCACATCTTTGTTTCTTAAACATCTTCATGTTCATGACACAGATGTTGCAAAGACCCTATTTGGGAGCCTCATAAAATAGGGACTTGTATTCTAGGAAATCAAGAAAACCACACAGCTTGGTTATCAGGATTTGTTGTTGTTGTTAATAAAGTAAGTAAATACACAAATAGAGCCTTCCTTAAACTTCATGTGAAGAGTTACAGGAAGTCACTTGTCACAGTATTGTCATTGTCAATTTGACTGAAGAGGAAAAAACCCAAACCACAAACTGCATAATAGGCTGCTGTCATGATCCATGCTGCCATTGCAATGCTGAAAGGCAATGAAGATTGCTCCTTCCAGCTTACAATCTGGAACATGCTTTTGCTTATCTCAACTACCTGCCAACAGCGAACATGCATAAATGTGATCATCTGAATATAGACTTCAGTAGATTTTCTCCAAACCAACCTCTTTATGGTAAACCTGGGGCACTGACAGTAAAAAGAGCAGAGAAAACATGCCAGGAGTGACACTGTTCTCCTGAGACACAGTAAAGACTGATCTGTCACAGGATAAAGGACCACAAGAAAAGCTTTAAGTCTTTTTTGTATGTATACATATATGTACACATATATTTGATACCCTACTGACAGTCTTATTAGGCCTTCTTATGTACAGTCATCATGATGTCAAAATGGTACCAAAGCTCTCCAGAAGCCCTGAGAACTGGCACATCTCCCAGTGACCAAATCCAGCTCTGAGCTGAGATCACTTAAAGCTACAGCCACTCCTTGAGTGTTTTTCTAGGCTTAGAATAATGACACTAACTGAGAGATGAATCATGCTTTCTGTGCTCTCAACTCATCAAGTTTCTGTTTTTACAAATAATCTATCACCCTCTCCCAGACCTGTATTTTACACGAGTCATCTGAAACCTCCAACAGCCAATACTCGTTAAATCACTTTCTTGGTATTGTTAAATCACAATCTTGGTATTGTGTCAATACCAAGATGACAAGATGACAAGATTCAGCCAGTGCACTATTGGGTGTCCAGTTCAAAACTGAGCAGTGCCAGCCTTGGCTGAAATCACAGCAGCACATCAACACTGTTCACATACGCCTCCAGGATATGACAGCCACCAGAAGTTGTTTTATAACAGGCATGTCTCACATAAACATTTACCAAAGGCTTTTCATTGGCAAAAGGCCATACTAGGGAAGAGACAAAGAACAAAATAAAGCAACAACACTCCAATACACCCATATTTGCAAGTACGTGGAAAGGAGCTGCGGAAAGGTGGAAGAGAAGTCAGTGAAGAAAGGGAGCCTAGGAGGAAGAGAATAGCATTCGACAGCATAGAATGGCAGCTGTTCAGAATGAAAAGAGGACTTAGGGAACCCCGCTAAAGGCAGCTTAGATGAAGGATGCTCAGCTGGAACAAATGCAATGGGTTTGGAATTTGGGAAGCCACTGAACTCCTATCTATGGAAAAGTGAGGTGGAAAACAGAGGGGGAAGAGGAGGGAAGTCCAGCTATGTTTGGAGGAGGGGAACCTCAGAAACCCAAGCAGCATGATGTAAAGGGTTAGTAGCTAGTTTCTATGTGAGTGGCAGAAAGCCTTTTGGAGAACATTTAGCATCATTTACGCTTCCTTTTACTCCAAGCTAGAATTAGCTCAGGCAATATTTTGAGACCAGCAGATCTAGGTTTTTTTTTTTCCCCAAAGGGAATAGAAAGTTAAAAACTGGCTTCAAAAAGAGACAAGATTCTGCTTATTTCCTTATCAATAGTTTCTTATCTTTGCTAGAGGGAGTGGCTCTCCACTGGGGCTGCATTCGGGAGCTCAGCAGTTGGGAGCCCTCTCAGATACTGACTGCGCTACAGATGTGACAGTGTCTTAAGCCCCTGGCTGTTGAGTTTTCCATTGTGTAGTGACCTAAATGCTCCTCTTTGGACATCTTCTAATAACTGCAAACCTTTTGTGTCTTGAAACATCGCTCCAAATTTCAGAATCGAAAACACCTAGAGGACACAAGTAAGGATACAATAAAGCATGGATAAGTCACACCATTTACTTCTCTAAAGGGTTGCTTCTATCCAAGAGTCTAGCCAAGGACTTCAGTTAGGAGTAAAATGAAGACTGTCAAGCATCCACAGAAACCCAGATGAGTGATGGGTATCTGAAATGTCTGAGGATGTAAAACATCACATGAAGCAGATCACACAAGCCAGATACAATCAGAAGTTACTCCCACACTCTGACATGATGGATAACGTTACACAAGGTCCTTGGGAGCATTAATAAAGCTCAACATAATCATTTTTTCTGTCCAGATCAGCAATTCTTTGGGGGTATTTACAGATGCTTGGCAAAAAAGAATGTCCATCTCCATTAGATCTAGAGGAACAGAAAATAAAGAGAACAACACCACATGGCAACACTCATGCTTGTTTAGAAGGAAAGATTACAAATCACATTGTTTAATGGACTATTTATTCCAGGGCAATTTATTTTTCCATTAAAATTGTGGGTTTTTTTTCATAGATCACTCAGAGAGGAAATTGGTCTTTCCCAAAGCTATTGGAAAGAGCAGAAGCATAGAAGGAACTGGTATTACAACAAGGGAATACACAGCACAACTATAGAATAAGTTTCAGAACTTAACAACCACCTCAGCTGCTGGTCCTGAAAAATATTAAATGTAAATTTTGGAGGAGAAAAAAACCCCACAACACCTAAATCTAAGAACAACAGACACTCCTACCCCAAACCCTGAGCAGTGATACGAAGCAGGACCATCTGTCACAGTATCTACTCCAGTGTTCTCTCTTCACTATGATTATTGCTCCTACTGTCATGGGATCTTCAAAGGGAGAAGGTAGAATCACCGAAAGGTTTGGGTTGGAAAGGATCTTAAGATCATCCAGTTCCAGTCCCCTACCACATGCAGGGACAGCTCACACCAGAGCAGGTTGCTCCAAGCCCCATCTAACCTGGCCTTGAACACTGCCAGGGATGGGGCAGCCACAGCTTCTCTGGGCACCCTGTGCCAGTGCCTCAGCACTCTCACATTAAAGAACTTCTTTGCTATATCTAACCTGAACTTTGCCTGTTAAAGTTTGAGCCCCTCACCCTACTGCTACAGTCCCTGATGAAGAGTCCCTCTGCAGCATCCTTGTAGGCCCCCTTCAGATACTGGAAGCTGGTACCACACAGCTTCTCTTCTCCAGGCAAGACTCATTCTTGTGCGGCTACCAATACCAAACACTGCACATATGGCAAAGTATAGTAAATAAAAACCTGATCCCATCACCCTCACTTTACAATCAGGTTTTCTTCCAAATCTGCTTTTTGTGGTTTGCTCCAGTCCTAAGGGAAAACCAGGAAAACACACATCCTGTGGAAAAAAATTAAACCCTATTTGAAGAGCGATTGAACCAGGAGAAGGAGGAAGGTCAAAAATGCAAAGAAACAATAGAAAATATTCCTGCTTTTGAAATGATCCATATTCCAGCTCTTTCTACTACAGTGCACAGATGTCATGAAAGCAACACCGTTAGGCATTTCTCCCTGACATTTATTATTCAGGCATCATTCCTGTTTTATGGCTTCCCTGGAAGGTCAAGACAAATTTTCTCTCATCACCTCCAAGCCCCAGGTTGGTAATGAAACACCTCCCCAACAAAATAATTGCTGCATTATATGTTGTAATGCTCCATTTGAAAAGGGGAACCTGAAATAGCTCTATCCTTCGGGGAGCAGCACTTCCACTTACACCACCATGAGCTTTCTCACTGCCCTCATTTTTTTTCCCTTCCTGTTTAGCAATATCATGTATTTCTGGTTAGAGTTTATACTGAAAGAAATCAAAACAACTTTAACACTTGATCCTTTTCAGTGATTGGACCTGAAAACTGAATATTAGGAAGTCCAGTGATTGTAAGGAAAAAGGGTGACAAAACAGGGAAAAAATGAGTTTTAGGCTGGGTAAAAAAAAAAAAAAAAAAAGAGGTTTATACAATATTTATATGTAATAAATACAGGTTTAAACTTAAACAGGGGAAGTTCAGGTTAGATATAAGGAAGTTCTTCCCTGTGAGGTTGGTGGGGTGCTGGTGCTGGTTGCCTAAAGAAGTGGTAAGTGCTCCATCCCTGGCAGCATTCAAGGCCAGGCTGGATAGGGCTTGGAGCAACCTGGTCTAGTGGAAGGTGTCCTTGCCCATGGCAGGGGGTTGGAGATAAATGTGCTTTAAGGTCCCTTCCAACCAAACCATTCCATGATTCTATGAAATTTGATAGCATGATTTGGCCAATTTCTTTAATAATTTTACCACAATGTATGTGTTCAGGCCAATTAAAATGAGTGCTCTGGCAGAGGAAATCTGCAGCCCTGTTTGCATAGCTGGGAGGAGAGAATTCACTGGTGAGCTCTCGCCAGATAGCTCACTGCAAACTCCCATTGATGTGATGTCTCCACACTTGGGTTGCTGCACAGCTGCCCTCAGAGCCACAGGACTGGCTTGCCCTTGCAGTAAAGTGACAGATGTAAGAACCAGCTACAAACCAAGGTAACCTGATAAAGCTCTTTTTATTAGTTACTGTAATAAAGACCATTGATCTGTAGAGCTCCAGCTCTTGAGTGCCCAAAGCAGAGTGAATTTCTCTAACAGTCCCCCCCTAAACATATGCAAAGGTCAGCTAAGTGTGGCTTTACTCCTTCCTGCGATAAGAATTTCTCTGAGTTGCTACACCAACTGGCTCTGCTCATAGGTCCATGCAAGACCAAGCAGAGCTACTGCTCTCCTGGACATGGGAACTTAATTTCTTTATTCTACTTTCCATTGTCAAGAAGCAGGAGAGTGATAGACAGTGTTTATGACAATTTATCCCCAATTTTAAGTACCAAACCATGTTTGGTACTACATATTATCTTGCAGTACCCGTTCCCACCATAAATACAACTTGGTGCAACAAGCCATAACTTTCACTGACTTTAAGTTTGATTCTGCAGTTTATATCCCACCAGGTTACCTGTAGGCACCACTTCCATGAGTAAAGCTGAAGGATAATATTATGGCCTATAAATGCCTTGACTTCAGAGTTACTCCTGATCTATATTAAAGTGAATGGAAACGAAGTGGTTCAGAGTGAGATGAGGTTTTGCATAAAGCTCCTAGAAACAAACAAACAAGAAGTGTGTCCATCCACTACTTCATGTATTATTAATCAGAAAGATTAGATTAGTCCACAGGAACTGAGAGAGTGAAGGATTTGTAGTTTCCTGCTCGTTAAGTCAGTCATCAGCTGGAAGAGGGAAGCACCCACCCAGAACATTAACCTGGGCTGCAGCAGGAAGTAGCCTGCTTGTCCAGTCACACTGAAGTGTTTAAGGACTTGTTTCACACCCTCTGATAAGAGGTTACTGCAGGGAAGTTCCATGTTTTTCTCTAGGAAATACCCAGGAGGTAACTTGCCTGGTAGGTAATGCAGGTAATGCATCGGCAATGAGTCAGTGATACCAGGGATGTTGTATTTACCTATTCAAATTCCACTCATTTCAGTGCTTTGGCATGCGCTGTAACCACACAGGGCAGTTCACATCCAGCGCTACAGAATCACGTTCTCACCCTGTAGGTGCCAAGTGATGTTTTAAAAAGATTCTAAGTACTCTCTATACTTCTACTAGATGGAATCAGAGTTTATAACCCTAAGGTCACAGCTTTACAGGATGCTGACTGCTGTTGGAAGGTAAACTCCTGTTTTCTTTTTTTCCCCTAAGGTACATATTCTCACCGTCAATCTTGCCCAGCATTATGCAGTTTTCTATCCCAGATCAGCAATCCAATCCAACGGAAAACCGGTTCAGTTTTGAAAGCAAGTTTTCCAATAAGTCAGCAAACTGACCCAACTTGCCCACAGTCAGAGGGTTGCCAGAGCAAACACCAACAGTGGAAGCACATGGCTGGCTCAGGGAAAACAGGATCTCATTTCATTGGCAGCCTAAACTTAGACTGAACTCAGTGTAACATAAAACTGCACCCTGAATTTTCTACAACACTGTTTCCTAGCTGTGTTCTGCAACTCATGGGATACTGAATGTTATCTCCTGACAACTATGAAGAAGTAGCTGTTCATACGTAGCTGATTCCACTTCCTCCCATTTGAGAAAAGTAAATGCACGTTAAGTATTTTGGTAGAACAGTTTTTGTTTGTGAGTGGTTACAGAGGTTGCTACAAAGCTCGGTGAAGAAACAGTGGAATACGCAGAAAATGATCATGAGACATGGGCTGCTCCAAAAGAAGTGTAACCAGCAGGTTGAAGGAGGTGACTCTCCCCCTCCAGTTACCTGGGTCTAGTGGAAAGTGTCTCTGCCCATGGCAGGGGCTTGGAACTTGATGAGCTTTGAGCTCCCTTCCAACACAAACCATTCTATGGTTCTACTCCACTGTCATGAGATCCCTCCTTGCAATCCTGTGTTCAGCTCTTGGGTGCCCAACACAAGAGGGACGTGGAGCTGCTGCAGCGAGTCCAGAGGAGGCCACAGAGATGCTGCGAGGGCTGGAGCAGCTCTGCTCTGGAGCCAGGCTGAGAGAGCGGGGCTGGGGCAGCCTGGAGAGGAGAAGGCTCCAGGGAGACCATAGAGCAGCTCCCAGTGCCTGAAGTGTCTGACAAGTGATGGCTACAGCCTGAACCAGTTTTCATCAAGCACACACTGTACCAGAGCACTCTTGTGAGTGAAGAAGGAATCTCAAACTATAGCAGATGCTCGTTGATGAAATGTATAATCCTGTTGCAGAATATAAGACTTCTTTTTTAATCAGTTTCTAAAGATGAAAAGAATTCTTATGAGTAGAAACAAATCAGTCAAATCTGACAAGAAAGTCTGATTTAGGGTCTAATTCTAAAGGACAACATTCTTTAGCACACAGGCAAGTGCCACACAAGCTTTTAAAATGGCTTTCACATTTATTTTCCTCTCCATCCCTGACAATACAATACAAAACTGTCTGAGCTTAAAATATGCATTTAATTTCCACTACAATGGATTTATCTTCCTAGCAGATGTTGTTTGGAATATCTTGTAACTGTAAAATGTCTTGATTTAAAGGGAAGACTGAACTTGCACCAATATTCTTTCTTTTCCTCCCTTTCTCCATTGAGATTGGGCTTTTTCCAAATCCAGTTCCCATCATTATGCAGATTAAACAGATGAAGCCATTTGTGGGACAGCCTTAAAGCCCAAACGCCGGGCACCAAGGCGAAGTGTCAACATCACTGTGTATTCTACAGCTATACTGATCAGTGAACAGTGCTCCTGATCTCTAGGCCAAGATTTCTCAGCATCTCAGGTTTCCTTATTTGGAGGAATGGCTTATTTAGGAAACTGCAGCAATATTCCTCCTGGAAAACAATGAAGGCAGTTGTTTGAAAAGCAGAAGCTGACCTGGATTATCTGAGTGTCAAGACAAGCACTTCAGCTGCTGCATGTAATCTTTAGCTTCTTCAAGTATTTCCTTCTCCAGGAAGATGCAGAGCATTTGGAATAATCACTGCATAAACACTTAACTAAGTTGCTGTCTGCTTGGCTTTTGAAAACCTCTACTTCAAAAGTGGAGTGTTTTGAAGCCCGATGTGGGTATTAGTGTAGTATAGCCCATATTAATATGTTGTCTTATTTGCACTGACTCTTACTACAGTTTTGGTCAATCCTGTATTGACTGCAGCAACAGAAAACCTAGGGACTGGATATTGTACAACCAAGGGCTCCAAGATTTCACCTGCAGCAGCTGCTTGCATACAAACACCCTAACTTTGCTCAGAGACTGACTCTGTCTTTGTTGTTTCACTCTCAATAATCTTACTTCCAAACATTCTCACCCATTTTCTCAAACAACTAATGGCTACTTGACTTCTCACATGCACATACCTGTAACTCTCACTCTGTACTCTCTACCATTATACACAGACCAGAAATGTGATACCTGTTCTTCTTACAAATATACAGAAATCAAAATCAGCTTAAAGCTGCAGCAGCTCTGCTCTGGAGCCAGGCTGAGAGAGATAGGCTTGTTCAGCCTGGAGAAGAGAAGGCTCCTTAAGGGGAGACCTTGCAGCAGCTTCCAGTCCCTAAAGGGGCTACAAGAAACCTGGAGAGGGGCTTTGGACAAGGGCCTGTAGGGACAGGACAAGAGGAATGGCTTTAACGTGCCCAAGGGGAGATTGAGATGAGGTCTTGGGCAGAAGCTCTTCCCTGTGAGGGTGCTGAGGCGCTGGCACAGGGTGCCCAGAGAAGCTGTGGCTGCCCCATCCCTGCAGTGTTCAAGGCTAGGTTGGACAGGGGCTTGGAGCAGCCTGCTCCAGTGGAAGGTGTCCCTGCCCGTGGCAGGGGTTGGAACTGGATGAGCTTTAAGGTCCCCTCCAACAAAAATCAGACTGGGACTCTATGATTTAAGAAAAGCAGTTTGCCTTTTCATGATAATGTTGGGTTTTTCTGAGGGGTTTAATTGCTTTTACTGGTAGCTATTTGATGATTCTATGATAATTTATTAGCTTAACAGGCCCTCCAACAGACTGCAAACACTAAAAAAAAACCCAGCAGTGAAATGAATCACACTCGTGTTTTGTAAGTTCAAAGCTATCTAAAAAAAATAAAGGAATCAGAGTGAAATCAGCCATAGCCATGATCAGAATTAAATTAACTTCCATCAAGAATTTAACATCTGGATTTCAATTAAGCTGAGAGTTAATTATTAACAGTCTTAACTCAGAACCCATCAAGGAGTTAAAAACAAAGCGAGCAAGGAAAAAAGGGAGAGATCAGCCTTTGATGCCGAGCTGGAAGTTGCTGAGCTATTAATCAGGAGTTATCAGTTTGCCTTAGATGACTAAAACTCATTAATATAAACGAGGAGCCTGAAAGGATCATATTAGTGTGTTATCAGTTCCATCATTTACAACACTGACATAGTGAAGATAGTTCAGGTATCACACACTGCATGGAAGGAGGATTTGGCATCATTAATTTCATTCTGCCTTTTGCCAAACACAAATGGGAACGACAGGGGCTTGTAAATTTGAGTTCTAGTAGCTTTTGCCTACATCCCTTTTGTTTTTTCCCCTGGAGTCCTGGCATTTCATGAATGAAATAGCACCAAAAGCATCCAAATGGTTGAATAACTTGAATTTTGGCTGTCCACCAGTTTTCCCATTCTGCTCATCTCCAAAGGCCACATTATTCTGTGTTTAAGCCCTACAGATACTCAACCACCGAACCAAGGCTTCCTTTAAGGAGATCAGAAGATAAGGGGAGCTCTGGAGTTGTCAGCAGAGATGACAGAAGCTGTTTAGCCTGAGGAAAGTTACATTCCTTTTGCTTTCAGTGGATATACTCCATAAAAGCAGAGTGCTGTGGCGGTTACTTCCAACGCTTGGGGTTTTTTTTGTTCCTTTTGTATTTTTATGAGCAGGGTAAAAAATTTCCTCTCATCTTCATCATGTACAATATGCCAGTTCTCAGATAAAGAGCTATTTACTCTTGGCCAGTTACTACTGAGCATACAACTAAGCCATTTGCCAGATCTATTTAATATTGTTCAGTGGCCACATTTGTGCATTCTTAAAGGGACTTTCACACTTCTGGCATACAAGGAGGAGTAGGGAATTGAAATAGTTACTCCCTTGCTAGTTAATAAAAATATATTCTACTTCTTAATTTTCAGTTTCTCAGTTCAATAAGTAATAGCCAGGAATTAATTCTGGGATAAAGAGACAACAATAAGACATGCCTAGTCATGAAATAGTTAATGCACTAAAGCCTGAAAGCAGCAAAATAAACTCTCCTTCTCTGGTTCAGTATGAGCCCAGTTTGTATATATGGCCAACAGTGAGTAAACCAGCAACTCTCTCCTCAGCCTCACTACCACTGGAGCTCTGCCTTTGAGTAAGAGCTTAGTATTTAGCTAGCTCATGAATAAAAAAAGGGAATAAGCAATACATGAACATAAAATACAAGTAATTTAAATATTCAGATGCAACCTTCCTCTGATTTCAGGCTTGCAAACATTTAGTTAGTTCAGGGAGAGCAATTCCTAAGTAAGTTCATGCATAGATGTGCATATTCTGGTTAATCTTTGCTCCTGACCACTTTAATTCACCTAAAAATACAAGCAAAGCTAAAAAGACAGAAGGTGTTCCAATTCCAGAGGTAGATAACCATACGCTGGGTCAGGATTATGATCATCTATTTACACTTGAGACCTGCACTCAACCTAAAACTGAATTAGCTTTCAGCTGTAGCTTGATCCCTCAGATCTGAAAGGCACAACTAATTTCAAGAATCATTCCTGATCTGAACCACTGCTGGGGAAGAGCACTTTATACCTGTGCTTTCTAAAGAGATGTCATTCACTACATAGAAGCAAAGCATTCATCTTTCCCATTTTGTTACTTCATAGATAATCCCTTTAGCCTTTGGGTTGACATACTTTATAGAAATTCAAAATAACCATCCCCTAGATTTATTTCATACTCCAGTCTTTTATGAAGCTCTTCAAAGAGCATTCTTATTCCAAAGAGATAAGAGAGTTCTTTTGTCACACTGACATATAGTTTATTATCCTTTAATGGAAACTTCATCGTCTGCAGCAGGTTTGAACCTGAAGGAGGTTGTGCTATTAGACACAACAGCCATGCTACTTTTAACTGTGAAAAGTTACAATTCAAACCGTTGTTTCCACTGTTCTTACTATTTTGAGATGTTATAGATGACATCTGCTCTTTTCTTGCACACAAATTTCAGCACAACCAAATCAGAGTCCTCTTTCAGTAACTTTTTAGTAGAAAAAAACCCTGATTTTTAAAGACGAAGATAAAACAAGGGCTTTTCACAGCTGTGGGTCATAAAATTTAGCATCATTAGGACCACTTCATACCCTGAAAAATAATCACAGAATGGTTTGGGTTGGAAAAGACCTCTTAAGATCATCCAGTTCCAACTCCCTACCATAGTCAGGGACACCCTCCACTAGATTATGCCACCCAAGGCTCTGTCCAACACTGCTCTGAACACTGCCAGAGATGGGGCAGCCACAGCTTCTCCGGGCACCCTGTGCCAGCACCTCAGCACCCTCACAGTAAAGAACTTCCCCTGTTCCAGTTTGAAGGCATCACCCCTTGTCCTATCACTACAGTCACTGATGAAGAGTCCCTCTCCAGCATCCTTCAACTAAGTCTAAAATGGAAGTTACACTAGGGGATGGATCAAGCTATGGAGCTGATGGAAAAATACCCAAGTTAAAATTAACCTTTGTAAATATCACTTTAAAGCACCAGGTCAATTCTGCCCAAAAAAAAGGAAAATAGTAATTTTCACTGTGAATCAGCTTCTGAAGTGGGCTTATGTCCTCTGTCCCCTGTGGTTAACCAGGGGAGCTTCACTGCACTCACCTGCTCAGGAGCTTTTGGAAGTGGACACCAGTTTATCAGCATAAATTCAGTGCAATAGGATCTTGGACAGCTTTGACAGTGATTCTTTTCTGCTCATGTCCATGTAAGAAACTTTTAAGGAATGGTACAATTTCCAGATATCCAGGTACTGCTTTGCAAGCAAACATTTCCAGTGCCTATAGCTTGTTGGCCTATGGGTTAAAGTGGCTCTGCTGCTGTAAGCTTTCTGTCCTCAGAGCAGCACCTCTAAGGCTGTGAAGCTCATTCACTTCAGAAACTCCAACAGACATATCTTAATGACAGCAAAAGGTTCTCAAATGAAGCTTCTAACCCAGGTTTTGATCATCTGTGATAACTAAAGACAGAGTTGCTGCAGGGTGGTGTTTTGTGCTGGCTTCTTTGAGGAACAGTTAAAATTTGCACGTGCAGCTGAAGATCGCAAAGCCATTTACAAGGACAGATTCATTAATATTCTCAACACATTCACACTGGAGACCACCATCCTGGAACAAAGATGTATTCATGAAAAAGGCTGCCTAGAGAAGCTGTGGCTGGCCCATCCCTGGCAGTGTTCAAGGCCAGGTTGGTCAGGGCTTGGAGCAGCCTGCTCTAGCGGAAGGTGTCCCTGTCCATGGCAGAGGGTTGGAACTGGATGAGATATAAGGTCCTTCCTCATTAACCAGTCTGTGAAACTCAGGTACAGTAATAGATTAGCTGAGCTATATGATGCCTTTTAAATTAGCACGAATTAGGTATCAAGTGAAAGAAGTTCTCATTTGCTACTCAGCTCATTCACAGTCCATTCACAGCTTACATTAAAATGCAAGATGCTAAGAAGGGACAAATTCCTTCCCAGGAATTCACCAACACTGAAGCTTTGTTAACCACAACTCCTTGTATCCACCTAACCCCAGAGTCTGAAAAATGTGACCAAGCATACAGCACCAGGGTTGTGAATGTATCTCCAAGGAGTAATTCTGTAACTGGCTGACACCCGGTAAACTTCCACCAGTCTTAGGAGGCTTTTTCAATAGCTTCTGGTACATTTTCACACTCGCCAAGTAATAGAGCCCACACCGACACAATTTTGGGGGGCTAACGGAAACACCCCTTATTGTTCTATTTCATAGAAGAACGTGTAGTTAACAGGAGGAGTAGAATGTTCCTTCTAGCAACAGGAACCACACTAGTAGGAAAAGAAATAAACCAACAGTATTCCTACAGTAGTATTGACTTGCTGTTTTACAAAGCAAGGCTCAATCTGATGAATTTCATATAACGGAGATTTTGGAACACACACCCACCCACCCCAAAGTGTTTTATTTTCACTAATAGAACTGGCTGAAGGAAAACAGTGTGGGAGTTCTGAGACCTTTGGGGTGCCTGCTCTATGGCCAAGGAAGAATCCAACTTCATTGCCCATTGATATACTGCAGCTCTTGTGACACATGTACCCAACGCCTGCATCTCCGCAAGCAGCAGGTATTTGGGTTGGACTTCCAAAGCTAAAACCAAACCTGCTTGCAACCCAATCAGGTTTTACAACCACAAGTACAACTTCAAGCCATAGTGCTACAGGGATAAAGGGTTGGTATTAGAACTGTCAGGGGTTAATGAACAGGCTGAGATCTGCGCTAATAGCACGGACAGAATCTATCCACACCCATCACTGTCTTATGCAGCATTGGCAACTCCTTATGTCACTTCTAACACTGGATATTAACTCATTTCTTCAAGAAAAACGAAGCTTTTTGATGCACAGCAGGTAGTAGTTTAGTATAGGCACAGCCATTTAGGTTTGGGCTACAACTGAAATTAGATCCAGAGGAAAGCTTAATGGTGGGACATACAATTAAACGTTTTGCCAGACAACAAAATAAAGTTTAGGACGTATGACATACCAGAGTTAGGAATACAACAGAGAAAAGTAATATGTACTTTATTCCAGAGGGAAAAACTAAAGATACAGATATTTCAAATATCAGTCATTAAAAAGTATCCTGTTTTTACAAAGTGAAAGATTCACAACCAACATTTCACTACCATGTTCCTCTGCGGTGTCAGGGAACACAAAACTTCCCACAGTCACTTCAGGCCTGCCAAATACATCAATTCAGCACTCATTCAAGTCAGGAGATGGCATTTAGCAATCACTCATATGATATGCCTCAAATTCTTCTACTCTGGTACTGTCAATATAAGTCTGTTTGGAGTATAAATGCATTTTGGAAACATAGCTGATGTTAAAGATGACAGCAGTTATTTTAAATGCAATTATTATTTGAAAGGTGCTCATTATTGCTAAAGGATTCCTCTTTGATACAACCAGAACCTGCAACATGCACTGATATCCCACACTTCCCATAGCGAAGAGTGCTCTAAACTGCTAATTAACGTGATACCACAACTGCTCTACTCAGATACACTGTAATTAAATATAGGGTCTATAAAGAATAAGCTCCACCATCTGTATCTGTGGAGAGGGAAGTGCTTTATTTGGACAGTGCTCGGGATTTTGTTGCTGTCAAGGCAAAGGGGGAACCCTCCAACAGGGGATTGCTCCGTGAGAACCTGAACCCAACATGTTTGTGCTGGTGGCTTGTTAATCGCTGGCGTGCTTCATGGGAAGTCTGTCAAGCTTTGTTTGCAGTAGTCTGTTTGCGAGTTTCCTATTTTTTGTTCCATAGAGCATTTGTGCCACTGGATCCCCCCCAGCAGTTGTGAATAATTGATGCTTTTTTACTATTTTTGTAATTAAAAGCCCTTCTGGAGTTACTATAGTAACAGAGGCCTTTAGAAATCAATCGAATAAAACAAAAATGGGGTTGGTTGGTTGGCTTTGATCTCTTCTCTTTGTTCAGAGGTATTAAAAATATTCAAAAAGATCATCTTTTTTTCCTCAACTACAGACTTCAGTTACATTTCAGGGTATACACTGCATAAACATTAGTATTCACCAGCATAGCGACATTAAACTCCTGCAGACAACTTTCTGTACACTGCTTGCTTTCTGGGGACAGCCCTAGTAAATGCAGAGCAGCTTCACTTATACGGTTTGAAGACAGCATTACAGAATTTTTACCACTGCTTACTTAGCATTGAAGTCCTCCTATGGAAAAACTCACAACAGTGATGCGTATTTTAGCAAATATTCCTTCAAAAATAAAACCCAGTTCAAGTTACAAGAACGAAACTCAGTGCTCATTTGTTTCAAAGCAAGGTTCAACTGGATGGTGCAGTTAACTTGCTTTGTCACAAGTGTTCGATCTGGTTTTGATTCCACTAGCGCCTGACTCTTCCAGGTTTCAGTTTCAAGAGTATTTCCACTTTCAAAAGCGAGTCTGAAGCAATGAAAACCTCTTACTTAACAGCTCTGCTCCTTTTCATGCTGTGTACAAAGCCAGACCATTGGTTCTTAGGGCACAGATCAAGCCGGTCTTGCTTTTCTGTTCTGTAGCAGTTCAGAAATCAATGCAAAAGAGAATGTGCTTATGCTAATCATCATATTTTAACTATGCTGAGAGACAGTGTAAGCCCTTGTACATTAACGTCACAGCATGTTCCCTTAGAATAACTCCTCCAACACAGGAAAGGAATACTAATACCTGTGCAAGTCACTTTGTTTCATTACTTCTACTTGACTGGGTTCAAATCACTCAACTCATATCCAGTGAAAAGAAAATGATACCAGAAATTTTCACCAGGAAATACTATTCCATTAGATAGAGACTACACAGCAAAAGATCACAACACATCTGGATCATAGATGCATAGAAGGATGAGACCATATTTACTAAGCACTATACAACTGCACCTAAACACAGGTGTTGCTTGCTCTGGGATACCAAGCCATCAACAACAGCATAAACACAACACGATGCAGTTGCCACCCACGTTGGAAGGGTATAATTTCCACTCCAGAACCTTTCCTGGGAAAGGGTGAACCCAGCTCAGTTCTCAGAGTCTAGACTCTGTTGCAAGCAGCCACCTACAACGTGGTTTCAATTTGTAGTGATGAAAATGAAACTTGCCCCCTCCAAGAGCCAATTACCTTTCATTAAGCTCTTCAGACTATTCATGGTATGGATATTAGATGGATATATTTTTATGGGTTAGGCTCAGCATGGACCTTATCACTCTCTACAACTACCTGACAGGAGGATGGAGCCAGGAGGTGGCTGGTCTCTGCTCCCAGGGAACAAGTCGCAAGACAAAAGGAAACTGTGCCAGGGAAGTTTTAGACTGGAGATCAAAACCAATTTCTTCTGCAAAGGGTGCTCAGGCATTGGAACAGGCTGCCCAGGGAGGTGCTGCAATCACTGTCCCTGAAAGTGTTCACAAACCGTGTAGAGGAGGCTCTCACTGCCACGGGTTGGCACTTGGCAGTGCTGGGGAATTGTTTGACTTCACCTTGAAATTCTTTTCCAGCTTTGTTGATACTATCTATGATTCTATTGACATCTGCTTGAAAAACACCTCTTTTATGAACAGTTATCTCATTTCCTTGCAGAAGTCACTGGAGACCAGTAACGAGTGGTGTCCCTCAGGGATCGGTCTTGTTCAACATCTTTGTCAGTGACACAGACAGTGGGATTGAGTGTGCCCTCAGCAAGTTTGCTGATGACACCAAGCTGGGTGTTTTGGTTGATACGCTGGAGGGAAGGAATGCCATCCAGAGGGACCTTGACACGCTTGTGAGGTGGACTGATGCCAACCTGATGAA